>CALYMY010000323.1:2500-41608 GCA_944548615.1 Micropterix aruncella
GTTTATATTATTTTTGTCATACAATGAGATGAGCGCGCTCTTCTCGCGACGACGCGCTGGCATTCAAAATGCCGCAAGCGACATTGGGTCAATATGGTTCTTATGTGGGGATCAATTACTGATTCAAATGGCATA
The DNA here is from genome assembly GCA_944548615.1 of Micropterix aruncella. Classification (NCBI taxonomy): domain Eukaryota; kingdom Metazoa; phylum Arthropoda; class Insecta; order Lepidoptera; family Micropterigidae; genus Micropterix; species Micropterix aruncella. The sequence continues at coordinate 2,636 of CALYMY010000323.1, forward strand.
ACAGCCAACCTTTTATAATGAAATGTTATTGGCTCTTAGAAACGTGGACTAACGTGGTTCATTTCGGCTTCGAAGGCCGACATATGCGGTTGCGTTCGCGACGCTCTGTTTCATGACTTATTATTACCAAATTGACATTTCGATGGATCGGAGATGTGAAGTAAAAAAATATCGGTTTTAGATGGCTATTTCACCGTGTAAATGAAAGAGGTTTAAAAACATGATAAATCATATGTTGAAAAATAGAAACAATAATAAGTAAAATAATATTTAATATTTATTTTTTTTTTTTTTAAATTTACAATATTACTTTTTTTTAATAAAAAGTGTTCATTTATTTGATAACAATGTTTCTTTATGTATAAAAACAAAAAAAAAATATACATATCGGTAGGTTTTGAACCTACGACCGGTGTGATCTTATGCGAGTTTAAAACAAGTGCGCCACTTCAGCCTGCTTCCCGCGAGTCAAAATGTGTCATATATAAGGGGACAGTAAATAATGCCAATACATTTGCGTTAGAGCCATATGACAGAGCTATACACCATGTATAAATATAATATACTATTAGGCTACGATTCTGACCGTTCTAATATAGAAAACCGTCAGATAGGCAGAATTGTAATTTAAAAAACAAAACGTAGGTATCTACTTTTTAAAAGCTTTCATTCAACTTGTAATGTCTGTGAAAAAAAAAACTAAAAATGCGAAGAAATATTACATCAGCAGTAGCTTATAATAAATGTCAAAACTTTTCAATTGATGAGAAAATTGATTGCCTGTATAATGACATTTTGAACGCCCCGATAGATGCATTTGGAAACCATGATAAATGTAGAAGTTTTTAAAATTGTTTGTCGGAAAATGAAACACTGGATGCAATGAGTTGTTTGATGGGTGACATTATTTGGGAAAGAATACGTTACATAACTTAAAACGTAGGTAGCAATACATGCAAGAAGCCTAATTCATGATGTAGATAGTAATGTTCTCGAAAGGTTTAACGGCATCATTGCAAAATTTATTGGTGGTAAGAGGACAAATTACATCCAAAAGCAGTCTTACCAAGCGCGATGTAATGCGGCAGTTATATCATTTAATACAAAACAGCCACTCTCAAGATTACATAAAAAATATATAGGCAAAAGTCCCTCTGGCAGGATATCAAAAGTGGAATAAAGAAGACAGAGGCATTTAAGTAAATCCATTCTTTATAAAAGAAATAAAAGCAGAAAGTTTTTTTGAAAAAAAAAACAATAATTCGCATTATGGAGAACATTGCAACCAACCCGATGTTCCATCAGAAATATTTGAAAAAAGCAAAGCTCTGTTATTTCAAGAATTGGAAAATAGAAAAATGATCGATTGCGAATTGAAAAACTTACGGTTATTCAAGGTGAAAGCAGCGAGTGGTTGGAATTACGAAGAAAAATGGTAACTGCGTCTAACTTTGGCAAAATTGTCAATAGTTAACAACACACAAAATGCGCCAATTTAGTTAAATCCATGACTGAAAATGGGATTTGAGCAACGTAGCATCAATTTGTTATGGAAAAGAAAATGAAACAACTGCACTAGAATGAAAAATATGTCTAGAAAAAGTGGAAATTCAGCAATGTCGATTATTCATTGACCCTAAATTTCCATTTTTGGGAGCTTCTCCAGATGGAATATCTGATGATTATATTTTTGAAGTCAAATTTCCCATTACAGCGCATAGAATCTGGTTAACGGAAGCGACAAGAAAAAGAAAAGTGACATTTTGGAAACAGAAAGATGGAAAACTTGAAATCAGCATCAAACTCACTGGTACGTTCAAGTTCAAGGACAGGTCCATATATAATTTCTTTTTATTTATTTATTTTTTATTTTATTTCTGGAAAAATACAGCGCATACAATATACATACGTGTGCATAAATGTAGAAAAAAAAGAAAAACATTACGTCTATAATCGTTTATTACACATTTGGATTTCAGCATATTACACTTAAAAATTAATTATAAAATAAACAAAGTTCATATTAAATATAAAAAATATATAGAAAACCGATGGGAGAGGTAGGGAATTGGAAGTGATTAGGAAGAAGGAGTTAGACGATGGTATGTGTATATGTATATAGATATAAATAAAGATATAGATAGGTCGTATAGTGGATATATAAATACAGATATTTATTGATGTTTATAGGTATTTATAGATATATAATAAATATTTATAGATATTTATAAATATTTGTGGTAACTACTGATATGTTGTATATATATCCTTCTAGCCGTGTTCGGCCACAGCGACTGCATTGTAGATTCTAGTGACTTCTTTAGTCTTCTCAGAGTCCACTGTTCGGAAGCAGTCAAGTGCGCAGGCTATATTATAGTGCACAGGTGGGCGCGCGACCACGGGTGCACTCTCTCTTCCTCCCTCTTCTGAACCCGATGGAACGGAGACCGTTACGACCAGAGAAAAGTTTGGATGCAGATAAAATAAAATAAATCAATTAATCGCTAACGCAGCAATGACTGTCATTGTAAAATTTTTACTCAATATTGCAGAGCTATTTTTTCGGATTTAGTTCGTTTTTCACACTGTCATTTATGAAATTGGTAGTTATGGCTTGTGGTGATGTTTGAGTTTTTTCTGGAGCTATTGTAGAGATGACCGGTGACTTATTGGTAGTTGTTGTAGTAGGCGGTGATATAGAAGATGCATTATTGGATTTATCCTGGTTTTCTGATGATCTCGTGTTGTTGCTCATGGGGCTGTGTTGAATACAGCATACAGTCTCTTGTTCCGACATTATACAAAATTGTGATAGTTTCCCTTTTGGCAAATCCCCCTCAGTTTTTGGTCAATTTTTCGCCGGTAGACATACTCCTAAAACGCCATTTATTTCACATGACTCTTCACGGCAGTGTATATGCCAGGTCCCTTGGCACTTCCGCAAGGGCTCTTTCCAATACTGGTAACGGTGATTATGTTGAAAAGGCATTGGTTGTCAGCTATCGCCACTTGCAGAGGTCCACCACTATCGCCTCCACAAGAGTCTCGTAATCCTTCTAAGCTGCCAGCGCACAATTGATCGTCCTTATACCTTGCGGTAACCTCCTTCTGAGAGTCTTTGCATATAGTCTTCGAAAGGTGGCTGGTCAATCAAATCCACCACCACCTTCAGTAAGTCCTCCGATGTATCTTCAGCAAAGTCGATCTGCCTTCAGCCAGTAACTACAGCTCGCTTGTTTTCGATGGTCGACTTTTCCATAGACACGCTGGTCGAATATTTAAAGTGAACAGCTCAGACCGATCAGATCCTTCGGGACGCGTCCCGTGTTAACCGCGAGTTAATCCAGACTATAGAATTGCACTATAATCACTAAAATTTATTATTTAATTATTATTTAGAGGGGAGAAAATTTTAAAATATGTTGACACTTAGAATTTAAATTTCGAATTTTATTTTGTTGTATAGAAAGTATATAACTAATTACTATAGGTATTAACAAGCTCGTTAGGTGCAATTGATTTGAATAATTCTTTAACGAACGTCGGTTGGTTGAGGTTGAAAATGTCGATGGTGGAGAAACAAAAGTCGTACGTGCATATCAGCCCATAAGCGATGGAATGTTTCCCGTAGTTGGTATTGGCACGAGATACCTCAAACGTGCGTGAATTGCGAATTAATCGCTGAGGAACGAAAAAACGTAAGTTTTCAACAAGGTATGAACTATCTGTGGTATTGTGGATAACTTTAAAGAAAGTGTGCTGGAAAGAAACTGTAACTGGAACGATACATATAACTGGAAAGGAAGTGGCCTATTTACATTTTGGTCTGGTAAAAACGATCTCCTCAAAACCGAATATATACAGACGAATGATTTGATTTGGACAAATGTCATGGAAAAAACTTGTTTGTTTTTATATGGACTGTGTATTACCTGAAATTATCGATCCAGGAGTATGAAGGAATATGGATTTAAGGGAGCCTGAATACACTTTGAAAGAAGCAAATAAAAGAAACGACACGATAAAACGAAAGAAATCGGTTCCTCTCCCTTGTCCAACGCTTAAGCGGTAGTTAGTTTTCAGTGATTCCATCACAAAGTGAGCAAAGAACTCACAGAGAATGTACTTGCCAATAACACTCCAAAGCAAAGCACAAGCAATATAGAGCCACCGAAAAGTACACGATATTCCAAATCTGTGCTGAGTACAGATCTAATTAATAATGATGAACAGGCTTTTGAAAATGTATTATCATTTGATGAATTTTAATTACAAAAGTCGGCGCACCACTACAAAGCGACACTGTCAAGGCTACAAAAAGGAAGTCTCAAATGTACTGCGCAATTTTAAATGTATTTATTCGTCTCTTTACATTTAATATGTATGTATCTACTCAGAAATAACAGACTACTTTGCCAACCAGAAATGTCTTCATGATTTTTTGTCTTAATGATTTTATATTTTAATTAATAATTATTTATTTTTAATGATGTGTATTTCTTTAAAGTTTACAATGATGTGCTTACAGTATCTATGCCCCGTGGGCGCTCACGGGGCATTGTGGCCTGAACAAACACATGTTCAACCTCAAGCTCAAAGACACAAAAATGTGCAGGTTCTGCCAAGGGGCAGAGGAAACTCCCCAGCACCTCATGTGCGAGTGTGGCCCGCTGATGCGTAAAAGATACAACCACCTGGGTGGTCACTACCTCCAACCTGAGGAGGTAAAACAATCTGGCGCCAAAAGCCTGCTGCGGTTCTTGAATGACACGGGGCTTAGCGCAGAACTATAGTAGGTGGCGAGCACAATAGATCAGCAATGGTCGCAGTGTTACAAGGCTCATAAAGACCTTAGAAAAGCCCCACTCAACAAATAAAAAAAAATAATACAGTATCTAAAAATAAATTATATTACTTTTTAATTAAATAATTTTTTAATGATAATGTACAAGGCGATGGGTGTCGTTATGTCCTCCTCAAAGAACTATGATACCGCGAATAAATAGTTCGATACACAATGTTGTTTTTTAATTCGATTCTAAATGTTTTTTCTGCCAAAAAATACTATCAAAAACTGTCACTACAACTATCAAAAAAATACTAAAGCTGTATCTCACGGAACATGAATTGCGATTTATGTCATTTAAAAGCCCTTGGAAAACTGTATCCAAAACAGTTAACGGCATTTCTCCAATTGTCATCTATCACTATTTAAAATAATTTTAAAATGTCGAAAATTAATTAGTGACAGGTGACTCTTCTTAATACAGTTTTTCAGGGGATTTCAAATGACATATCGCAAATGAAATTCTGTAAGATATGGCTTCTGTCAATTTTTGACAGTGATAGTTTGGTTTAACAGTTGACAGCCAAAATCTAATGGGCGCATTCCAGGGTGATACTATCCCTATGTTCCAAATTTCAACTCAATCGGTTCAACGGCTCGGCAGTTATCGTGAGAGATTACATACAGGCAAACAGACATACATTTCTCTGAAAATGGTCTTAATCATCTTGGTGGACCTCAAAATGGACATCTCTATCGTTATCTAAACATTTTTTTCCGCACGATCACAACACCTTCCCTACCAGTGGCAGCCGGGAAAGTAATATAATGTTCAAGTTTAGATGATGATAAAGCGTAGCCTTCTTCACCAGCGTAGGTACATGACACTTGCATAATCCCAAAATATAAATCCCATTGCAATAGTGTATACCTAGTGTGTTTAGTCCAGACATCGATAGCGAGTGAATATCGCTGCGAGATGAGTCAACATAATAAACACCTGCCCCGTCGCGAGGGGAGGGGGTAAGTAGGCGGGGCTTAAAAACTCAGATACGGTTTATTTTTTAAGTAGTACGTCGCCTTAAGTTCTAGAGAAAATTTGTAGAGCTTGATAATGCCTACAAAAAAGTCAGCGACAGCATATGTCTACCTTTTATATTTAAGTCACAAAAAGTAGTATTTTATATTAAAAAAATAATTTAAATCGTTAGGTCATGTTTATTGGTCATATTATCAACAATTGTGAATTCTTATCAAAATAAGTAAATTTATCGTCTCAAGTGTTTAAAACAAAAGACTTTTCCCTTTTACTGCATATAATTTCCCTTTTACTGCATAAATAGTTAAAGAGATAATACGCTCACAAATAACACTCACAAGAAGACACTCACAAATAACGGTATTATAGTCAAATTGGCATGCAAATACATACATACATATGCCCTAAAAATACAACCCTTCTTTTGGCAGTCAGGAAATAAATCATAGCACTCAGTACTAACCGAACCACACTCATAATTTCATCACAGGTAAAAAGTTTTACCGCCCAATGAAGTGGGCACGGGTCAACTAGTATTATATAAATATACATATACATTACTAACAACATTAATTACTAGGTAACAACTTGCGGTGTCAACTACAACGGGCGAGCCCGTCACCACAGGACGTTTTAACTATTTTTTCGTTCTGTCGCCCTGCAGTGAACGTAGAAGACTTTGAACAGAACAATCCAACGTCCAGCTACTTCACAACCCGCAAGAAGCCAACGCCTTTACCGCGAGATAGCCAGTAATGTTACCTGGCGGGCCGACACACGCGCCCTTGCTTCCAATTGTGACCAGATTTCTCTGGTCTCTCGATTGGTACCGAGTTCGAGGTCGCTTGCGCGGTCCTCTCCCTTACGAAGCGGTGAAACGGTGTGCACCGAATCTATCGCGGACCAAGGCGTCCTTTGCCCGACTCTGAACCGGGATTGGATGGCCAATGGTCATTTCAAGAGCAGTCGCCGTAAGGTAGGCAACCACCCCCGCTCTATAGGAAACAATACAGTTCCCAGACTCCCCCGACTGTTAGATGGAGAGCACAATCGATTGGCTTGCGCCGCTCGGTGCGCAGACCGTCCAGGAGCGCCAGAGGTTTGATTCCCAGGGAGACTGGTTGACCCAGTGTCCTACCCAGGTTCGCACCCCATGCGTGGAGGCCATCGGATGGGTGTTGACCCGTGAGTGTGACCGACCCTGAACACATGGGTCTTCGTGGCCACCTCATCATGGGCCCGTTAGCTCCCAATTACTAGGTAACAAGAGGGAATTCATGAAAAAGCGATATTGTTAGTATTTATTTATAAAATCTTCCAAAAAGTTGCGGCGCAGTTTTTTTTTTGCGCGCGAAGGCTTGCTTTCGAGCGTTTAATCCGATTGAGTTGAAATTTGGCAAGCAGGCATCATTTGGTCATGGCAAGAGTTGGAATGGTTTTGATTGAAATCGGTCCGCTAGGAGGCGCACTAGTCATATTTCGATCTCGAAATATATATTTTTTTAATTTATATTTTTGATTAATTGTTTCTTCAACATTTATGATATATCCAACTGAAGGGTTACGGGTAACGGGTTACAACTGGGAGAAACGATCAATGTGACTTTTTTGTCTGTCTGTCAGTCTATATGTATGTATTCCTCCACGATAACGCCGAAACGCGTAATCAGATTGAGATGAAATTCAATATGCAGGCATCATTTGGTCATGGCAAGAGTTGAAAAGATTGTGCTTGGAATCGACCCCTCACGGGATGCACTAGTCATATTTCATCTTCGAAATATTGGACTTAGGACTTGGGTACACAAATGCCTCGGTGGACCGAAATCAGATCGTGAAATCTCGGTTGGAATATCTTATATGCAAGCTGCGATAATAATATTTAAATTCTGCCATACATGTTAATCAAATATTACCGCGGAGCCGCCAGAGACTAGCTGAGAAACGATCAGCGCCGCCTGAGGCGTCGCAGGGAAACCCCAACGCAAAGGGTTTGTCCGCCGGCCGAGAGAGGCCGCTCATCGTATTTATTTATGAAATTAATATTCAGATGTACTCAGTTCATTTTATTTATTTATTTATTTCCATAATTCAAGGTACAATTTGCAAAAAGAAAATCGTTATTCTAACACAAAACCATGTGTAGGTACATATTTTACCTAGCTTAGAAAGGAAATTTATCTATTGACATATCGGTTTACCACCTCACTAGGTATGAGAGGGCAAGTCTTATCTAATACGTGAATACAATTTAAAAATTAAAGGTAAAATTAAAAACAGCAATAAAATTATACAAACTATATTAAAATTTATGTCAATCTACTAAATTATATAAAATAATTATTATTTCTATATATTAGATAGAAACACATATAAATATGATATATACCATATTATATATAAATATATACATATATATATATATATATATATATATATATATATATATATATATATATATATATATATATATATATATATATATATATATATATATATATATATATATATATATATATATATATATATATATATATATATATATATATATATATATATATATATATATATATATATATATATATATATATATATATATATATATATATATGTACATATATATATATGTACATATATATATATATATATATATATATATATGTACATATATATATATATATATATATATATATATATATATATATATATATATATATATATATATATATATATATATATATATATATATATATATATATATATATATATATATATATATATATATATATATATATATATATATATATATATATATATATATATATATATATATATATATATATATATATTCGAATTTCAAATCGAATTTTCGAAATGTCATTCCGCATTTAAGAGACGATTGATTGTGATTTTTTTCATTGTTTTTTGCTTAAATTTGTCTTTAATAAAGACATTTTATTTTGGTTTGCAAAAAGATACGCTTTGTTTTTGAGATGTGGATGAAGGGTGATCGTTCGCTAGCGATAAAGGGATCCCATTAAACCTACAGTCTACCGTCGAAAGTGGTACTCATCCAAGAATACATCTCGTTTAAACAATAAGCATTTCCCAGTCCAGTCCGGGAAAACCTTCCAGCTATGTAAGTGGCTTTTATTATTTTTATTTTTTCATCAAAGTGTCATCCTTTAAACGAATTCTTTAAAAAAAGATTTTACAAAAAACCAATCAAATATTAACAATATTATACAATTTTATCTTATGTTTTGAACTCTTGTAAATATCATATAGCCTTAAGTATAAACTTCTCGACCAGAAATTACGATTTATATCTTATTTCATGGGAACGAGCAAATGAAGTATTTTATTTTTATTTTCATTTAATAGCTGGCTGATAGCGAGCCCAGCAATCGTATATCGTCCTTTTAAAGAGTGGATATATTCGAATTTCAAATCGAATTTTCGAAATGTCATTCCGCATTTAAGAGACGATTGATTGTGATTTTTTTCATTGATTTTTTGCTTAAATTTGTCTTTAATAAAGACATTTTATTTTGGTTTGCAAAAGGATACGCTTTGTTTTTGAGATGTGGATGAAGGGTGATCGTTCGCTAGCGATAAAGGGATCCCATTAAACCTACAGTGTACCGTCGAAAGTGGTACTCATCCAAGAATACATCTCGTTTAAACAATAAGCATTTCCCAGTCCAGTCCGGGAAAACCTTCCAGCTATGTAAGTGGCTTTTATTATTTTTATTTTTTCATCAAAGTGTCATCCTTCAAACGAATTCTTTAAAAAAAGATTTTACAAAAAACCAATCAAATATTAACAATATATATATATATATATATATATATATATATATATATATATATATATATATATATATATATATATATATATATATATATATATATATATATATATATATATATATATATATATATATATATATATATATATATATATATATATATATATATATATATATATATATATTATATATATATAATACATATAATATGATAGTAGGTATATAAAATAGTGTTATAATATATATATAACATCATCACAGATGTACTCAGTCCTTGGCTACTTGCCGGGCAAAGGTTTTTTTTATTGATATTTTGTGTGGGATGTTTTTTTTATGATATATCCAACTGTATTTGCAATTTTGGATGAATAAAAGACTATTGACAATTGACTATTCGAGAATTGTATTTTTTTTTAATTTTTATTTTTAATGCTAGGAAAGGTAGCATTTGTAAACGTACTTTTGGTTTCTTTTTATCATTACACCAAATTGCTGGCCGCATTGTTACCGTCAAATTGTACCGAAACAGAGCACGAGGCGCACTTCCAGCGTTCGAGTAATACAATAACGGCTTGCGCATTGTTTTTGCAACGTCCCATCATCTGTTATATTTAGACATAGGGACGATGGATTGATCATCATGAGAGGTAATCGAAAACCAACTGTGAACAATTGTACATAAGTTTTTAAGGGAACGTCTTTTTTTTTTAAAGAAATTATATATTTTTATTACAATATTTCTTTTTTTTTTTGTAAATAATTCCTTTACTCGAAAAATGCGAAAATTTTTGGAAGATTTTCAGAGACGCCCCTCTTTTATTACACGACTGCCCAACAAAAAATGAGTGTAATGTGTTCAGGGTCCATCTATTTACATTTTCCGTTTCTTTATTCCACCATAACTTCTAAACGCTTGAACCGATTTAGAAGTGTGTACTATTGTTAGAATCGTTATATCATCATGATTACCTTACCTGTCCAAATATCAAGTAAGTAGTTGTCTAATTGTCCAAATATCCAAATGTCAATAAATTCACATAATTATACATTACATTACATTACATTTACATTACATTATATCGTGTTTAGTGTCAAATGACGGTCTAATTGAGAACATTCCGGTAAAATACATATGGATAAATACACGTAATTTACCACAAATATTTCATAATTAAAACCGTCATAAAAATACTTATAAATACAATAGTTCACTTTCTGTAACGGCATTCGTGGTGTTTAGTCTTTTTGATATGTTTACTTGTCACAGTATTATATCAAGAGTTCGAAGGCTGATAAATCTTGGTCAAAAATGGGTTATAATTAAAGGAACTGAATTTTCAAAAATAAAAAACAGAAATTTCGCAAAAATATGGTATTTTGGAAAAAATTGCATAAACTACTACCTGTATACAGACGCTTACATCACAAGACGCTTGATCTTACGTAATCTCTGAGGGGGAGGGGGGGTTGGAGCTGATGCTCACGCTTGATTACGTGAGAGGGGGGGGGGGGGGGAGTTGGGGGGTAATTTGTTTGGGGAGGGTGGGTGCCCGATCGCATTTTTAACATGCTTTTATTAGGTCGACCTGTATGTAACTATGTAATGGGATCTAAGGTAACTATTTTAACCATCTTCCAAGGATCGTAGCATCATGAAAATTGGCATCTGTATGTAGTTCTGATGACAATACAATAATATGGTACTGTCGAACTGATCTGATGATGGAGTCGGAAGATATGAACTGGAACTCCATGATGGAACATCGTATCATAGCTGTGTTTGGACTTTTAGAAAAGTCTTGGAATGAACTTTGACCACGATTAGGTTTCAAGGTCTGATGATGAAGCCGGAAGATAGGCACTGGCATTCCATGATGGAATATCGTATCATAGCCGTGTGTATGTGAATATCGTATCATAGCCCAAAAGCGTGTTTTTAGTGTTTTTTTTCAAACTATTAATTTATTAGGTCGACGTGTAGGGTGACCGGGTATGGTTGTCTCACGGGTTGGTTGTCACAGCGGTCATAATAGAAAACTGAACGATCAAATAAGCTCATTAATCGGCGTCGAAGTAGCGTGAGAGCAACACCTTCCCCCCTACTTCAGCTCAGTTCGCTCTTGCATGCCGTAACGGAGACACGTGCGTTCGTTTTTTTTGCACAGCGAAAGTATTTTTTTGTGCATCTGTGTCCAGCCTCGTAAGTATTCTTAAATTTTGAATAGTAATATACCTTACTGTTTATTTATAATGTTAAATATGTATTACATAATATCGCTATATGGTTTCTTAAATAAACATTGATTTCAATTTATTTTGGGAGGTTTTTTCTTAAAACTAGGTTTGGGGCAGGTTGTCTCAGATTGACGGGGGATGGTTGTCACATGCACGTATGCTGCCTTTTTAGTTGGCTCTTTGGGATTTTTCTACATGAATGTTTGTTTCAGAGCTAGTCATAAAAATGCTACGACATCACATGAGAAAATCAACTCGAGGGCTTGTTTCACCAGCATTGATGTTGCGTGCTGCAAGAGAAGTGAAAAACCATGCTAAATCCATAAGGTTTGTTGCAAAGGATTTCGGAAATAATCATCGCACTTCAACAAGGTAGTGTAACTTTACTACCGAAGAGATAAGCAACACGTCTGTATCAACACCATATACAAAAATAGGCTACCAAAGGAATCTACAGATTTTTACCGTTGAACAGAAAGAAGAATTGGAAATATATATACTTCTGGCTTCAAGTATTTATTTCGGTTTGTCTCCCAAGGATATTCGGAAAATAGCGTTCGAACTTGCTATTTCCAATAAATTGAAAGTTCCAAAGTCTTGGGAATCGAACAAGCTAGCTGGCTGCGATTGGTTTACGTCATTTTTGTAAAGACACTCTTCTCTCTCCATCACACCTGAAGCCACAAGTTTGGCTAGTGCCACCAGCTTTAACCCACATAATGTCAACCATTTTTTTGATAACCTTGAATCAAGTTCTCTGATAGTATAGCCACAAGTTTTGAAGCCTCTACCAAAAGCTCCACCGCACAAGTCGCAACGAGCTGATAAAAAAATGTAATTCAGCAATTTTAACAGATACACCGGAGAAGACCTATTTAGAAGAGAAAAAAAACAAACAGCGAAGAAGAAGAAACTAGCGAAATGTGTATTGAGTGAGAATAAGAAGAGAAAAGTTTTATAAAGGAAAGAAAATTAAAAAGAAAGCAGTTGACAGCGACGAAGACGAGAAAGAGGATGAAGAGTTTTGCTTAGTCTACTTATCACCATACTCAGCTAGTAAGTCTAGGGAAGTCTGGATTCAGTACCAGGATTGCAGGTTATGGGCACACGAAGCATGCACTATTGTGATTCTGAATATTCAGACTGATTTTTAGGCTGACTAAAAATAATTTCCTTAGATTAGATATTTTCAATTTAAAAAACAATGTGTAGGAGCTCAAAACGCTCCACATACCTACAACAAAAAAGTAATTTCACAGAATAGAAAACGCAGACTCGCTCAAAGTTACACGAGCCAGCTGCAGTTAATTTCCAACTAAATTTGGCAAATATTGCCCAGGCAAGCGACACATGTCACACAGCTATTACATCACCGCCACGGTATAAAACGTAGTACATTTCAATCGATCATCATCATTCCCTCGGTGGACACGTACACCTCTACATTCAGTCCCTTGGTGGACAAGTTCACGGCTACAGATATCGCGACTACACTTCGTTATCAAGCATTATCCGCGATACCGACCGTCAAGCCTCGCTCCTCGACTACACACATCAGACACACTGCCACGGCTTCACCTCGCACCCACACTACTACACAAGGCGAATTATCACTCAAGGCGTTAAGAACTGGCGACTTCAACTCAACTCTCTTCAACCTTCTGATTAAACACTTCTTCTTCGACATCCACGACTTTCATTCACGGAGAAATCTTCATGATGAGAACCACCCTTCGCTCACAACCAATTGGAGTCCAGTGAAGGGTGACCATTCTCACAAATGCGTCGAAAGATATTTTTGTTACCGAAATTCTAAGTTTGTTAAATAGAATTTAATCCCTTAAGTAATTTTTTCTTGGGTACAATTAGATACGTAAAAGATTTTATCTTAATTAAAAATATTCGTTTCATTACAATAAGTGTTTATTTTAATATTCCCCTATTACATTACTATGTGACTACCTACCCCAGACACTGTGACAACCATACCCGATACGGGATTATAAGTCACACTTTTCTTTTTTCACAAAAAAAAATATATTTCCTGAATAAATAATGTTAGAGATAAAGTCGTTATTTCTTTTTCAACTAGAATAAATACACTATCCATTGATATAAAAATGTCATTGATAAACGAATAAAATAGCCACTAAAAATGCAAAAGAAAAGAAATGTGACTTCCAACCCCGGTCTCCCCTATGTAACTAACTATGTAATGGAATCTAAGGTAACTAATTTAACCATCTTCCAAGGATCGCAGCGTCATGAAAATTGGCAGCTGTATGTAGTTCTGATGACAATACAATAATATGGTACTGTCGAACTGATCTGATGATGGAGTCGGAAGATATGAACTGGAACTTCATGATGGAACATCGTATCATAGCTGTGTTTGGACTTGTTAGAAAAGTCTTGGAATGAACTTTGACCACGATTAGGTTTCAAGGTCTGATGATGAAGCCGGAAGATAGGCACTGGCATTCCATGATGGAATATCGTATCATAGCCGTGTGTATGTGAATATCTTATCATAGCCCAAATGCGTGTTTTTAGTGTTTTTTTAAAACTATTACTTTATTTTGGTCTAAACCTGCACGTTAAATGTGCATTTTTAAATGCATTATTAAATATTTTTTTCTCTTTAATACCGCCTTTACAGCCACTGCGGTCTGAAGATTGGGATCTGTAAAATAAACCAAAGAGTTTGAGATTTTGTAATTCCTTTGAATTTATAAAAGCATTCTGAAGTGTTTTTCCACTTACCGTCTTCAAACGCTTTACAAGCGCTGGGTTCACGATTCTCCACATTTTCCGCAAATTCGGTAGATTACGTAATTTTGGGGAAGGGAGAGGGGGGGGGGGGTCAGACCGATGATTACGACTGTTGACATGGGGGCGGGCGAGGTGGAAAATTCCAAAAATGTGTTTACGTAATATGTGGACGGCCCCTTATCGCGCGATACTTGTTCCAGATCTTGGACTTCTGGATTTCTGGAAATCCAGTGATACGTACCACGATCCATGATACGCTTTACGACACTCTCGATAAATATCATGATCCAGGATCACGATCATGATCCATCAAATATCACGATAAATGTCAATGGTGTAGTATTCACCGTTAACATGAAAAATGATTTATTCATTACCTGCGTACGTGCAATTACCATGCAAATAATACCAAAACATTCAACGAGTAGTGCGTCATACTATTAGCAGCAACGAGCTGAGAAAATTACATACAATGAGTGCGAGTTGAAGGAGACCTGTAATTTGTTTGGCATTTTCTCAACGCGGAAGTCGACGGGAAACCTCAGGCTTACAATAATAGTCTATCCAGCGGTTACCAAACTGGGTTCGCTAAACCTAGACGTTGCACGAAATGTCCACAAGGATTCAGCGATTTTCTCTCGTCAACTTTTCTCTCGCCAACAAATAATCTGAACATCACAAAATAGTACAATTTTTGTCCGTTTGGAATGCTACCGCGCGCAACTGTTGTCAGACGCGCAATCGCTGAGAGCTCGGAAATCATCATAATTTATAAAAGCATAGATAGCACCTTATACACATACATATATTATGCTGTAATGTATATAATGCTTTGGATATTAGAAGACTTTTTGTACAGGATATTATTCAACATGGAAACCGAGTTGAAAGTTATCTGAAACTTTTTTTTATTTAGGCCTTTGTTACTGAGAAAAAAAATTGAAGACCTGAAAGTTAAAAAAAAACCCGCTTTTGTCGGTAACCTTGGCCTCAACAAAAAAAAGTCGTTTACACTTTAAACTCAATTTCTCATATCGAACAATATTCAGTACACTAAATCATCAACATTAAAAAAAACTGTTTAATTTTTAAAAAGTAGATACGATATCACTCCAACCATCGTTTCAAGCTTATAGACGAAGGAATTAACGAGAAAACTAACAGACCAGAAGCCGAAGAAATCAAAAATCACAAACGTGCTTTCAGATGCTTGAAATAGAATTTCTACCCTATTCGCATTGACCAAGAGGATAGTAATTTAGATTTTTAAATAAACCTTTTTAAATCTGTTTTATTTTGTTTTGTTCAGTTTTTCACTTACTCTCATTTTTTTTTCTCTTACCACATTTAGAATATTGTTTTTAGGGTGAAGCCATAGGAGTAACGCCATGACATTAGCAGAAAATTAGCTGACAAAATGAGAGTTTTTGAGAAAATCGTAATCATAATTTTGGAAATTAATGTTTTTAAGTGCGTGATTTTAAAATGAATTAAAAAGAAGTCCGTGCATCTACCGTGATTATTCATGATATATATATATATATATACATAGATTATCCGCGAATGTAAGACAATCTTAAATTGAAGATATATGTATCTATCTAATCGTATATCTTAGTCTTTGCTTCTTCCACTCCTTCACTATGGCGACGCCGCCTTCCTCGATCTGAAAAATGAGCCGGCCACCAAGATGAAAAGGTTAGGGAACGTCTGTGTCCGCTTCACGTATGGCCTCAGAAAATATGACCTCACCACGAATACGGAAGTAGACTGCAATGGCTTACCACCAGGGAGACGAGACAGGTTAGAACTCTCTGAATATTGCATAGAATCCTCGCGAAGCGCGTGCCGTTTAATCTCGCCGGTTCACAATCAGAAGGCGATAGGCACGAGTCAACACCCATACGTATCGGTCGAATTTTTTTTATTCATCCGATATTCTTCTTCTTCCTTGGGTTCCTCTCCAGCCTTATTTATAGTGTTTTAAAAGATACCCAAGTACTCAGGATGTATACAGTTTCGGTCGAAAATGTTCTTCTTCTGCTGATATTCTTTTTCTTGCATGAGTTACTATCCCGCCTTATCTACAGTGCTTTAACTTCGAAGAAGATAGACCAAGTACTCAGGATGTATACAGTTTTGGACTAAAAGAGCCTTCTTCTTCCGATATTCTTCTTCTTATGTGGGTTCCTATCCCGCCTTATCTAGAGGGCTTTAATAGATATCCAAGTAGGTACTCAGAATGTATGAAGTATCGGACGAAATATTCTTCTTTTTCCGATCTTCTACTTCTTCCGTGGATTCCTATCCCGTTTTATCTAGAGTGCTTAAATAGTTACCCAATGCTATGGAGATATAAAGTTTCGGACGTAAACACATTGTACTAATATTCAGATGAATCAGTCCACGGCTACCTACCGGATAAGTCTTGGGGTGACACAGCCGATTTTTTTTACACTTCAACAAATATTCTTTATAATATATGCCAGAGATTTACCCACTTCACCTCTAAATAAGTTAATGGAGGAGGGCGTTCAGTGTACACCCCTCCCGCACTGCAGACGATCTTCTCTTCTCTGGGCCAATTTAAAATTTAAATCCCAGTCTCTTAAGTGGTCGCCCGCTGAGACAAAGGATTAAATTATAACACATGGCCATGTACTTGCGGCCGAAGCGCACAGTGCTGCAATGGTTATCTTCATGCATACACATTATATTATAGTCGGTAAGTATATAACTGAGAATGTCTAATAACTGGGAAGTATATAACACAAGCGAATGCTTTCACAAATTAATATATTCGTGAAATTTAATAGTAAGAAGTAGACTTCCAGTCGTTCGTTCGTTAACGTGTCCGGGCCAGGTTAGAACACTATAAATAGGATAGAAAAGGAATTTACCGTGTGAAATTTGTAGCACCCGACGTTTCGGTGACGTTGCAGCCGCCGTTGTCCAGGGTAGACTGGCCAGGTTGTCCAGGGTAGACTGGTCCAGGTTGTCCCTGGACAACGGCGGCTGCAACGTCACCGAAACGTCGGGTGCTACAAATTTCACACGGTAAATTCGTTTTCTATCCTATTTATAATGTCAATCAACCGCGATAGTCTTCGATCAGGTTAGAACACGTCTCTAAAAGTATACGGCATGGATGGCCTTGTCGTTTGCCTCTTGAAGTCCTGGTGTATGCCGGGGGTTGACAGCTACGAGCAGCGTAGGAAGTAGTCGCCATCCTACAGCATTCCACATTTGCATATTGGATTCCCTGTGTAGTCCCAGCGAACCATATTGGCTCAGCATCTTGTCACACCGACCCCCAGTCTGTTGAGACTACGCTGGGTGATATAGGGGAGATGGTACTTTTGTGCTATCTCTTCCTTACGTCCTCGCCTTCCTAACGTCCTCGTGCTATCTCTTCCTTCCTTTACGTTCAGAATCGGCCAGCACATCACGAGGTATTGCAGGGGGAGCGATGCCAATGAACGGATAAAGCTTATCGATGGGAGTATATTTGAGGCAGCCGGAGACAGCTACTTCTAGTCAATATTGGTATGGTATCATAAACCGGGGATCGTGTTATGAGTTATCCCATATTAAAATTGCAAAAGAACTCATCGAGGAAATTTACAAGAGTAGACCGCCTGGAATCTTGCCGGCATTTATTTACAAATTTAAATATTTTAACAGTTGTATGTATTTATACATATCTTTTGTTTATTTTTTGGTCTATGGGACGAAACAGCAACAGCAATGCAATCTTCATCATGAGCAAGAAACACGAAATCATTTTTAGATAATAGATAAAATACACAATTTATAGGTATTTATTACTGTTATTTTCTTCCAGACAATATACAAACTTTAAAAATGTCTACTGCATTTAAAAGGACGTTATAAACATTTTTGGTCTCCATTCCCTTCTATTCCATCATTCCATTCCCTTCTACTCGCGAAATGAATAATGTAGATATTTTATTTTGAAAGTTCCTTTGACTTTTATTTTAAATAGCTTATTTTACATTTATACACTTATAAAATGTGTTGCTATTGATTAGTTTTTATTTTTATTCTGTTTTAATTGTAGCCATATGAATTAGTTATACACATTGCTTATTGTCTACACGGCTTATTGTCTACTCTGTAAGCAACGATGAACAGGTAGATTATTATATCTTGAGCCGGTTGAATGTACCTATTAGTACTACACACAAATGAAATACATGAGAGTTTATATGGACTGCTTGATGTTATAATACAAATTGTGTCAGTGGGAGGAAAAGGATCGTTTTGCCGTCTCCATTTCGGGACAATAACAATTTGTATTGTTAGTGTTGCCGCATCGGAATATAGAAATCATTATTTGAATTATCCTTCTTTCTCTGCTGTCAGAAACGTCTTCTGGTTCGTTAATAGTTTTATTTATTTTTGTAACTCATTAAAAAAGTAAAACTACAAAATTAGGCATTTTTGGTAAATATTACAAAAAAAATGCATATTTCCTGCGGTTTACGATCCCTTCGCCGCCCGCGACGCGAAGCTTGTCAACCATGCTTGATCGTCTAGAGAGCCCAAACATGCACACAATAATCTACAATAAACATATTCTTAAATCTAAGTCAGTTATTTATATACTTACTATGCAACACAACAGTACCTACTATAAATATCTATATCTATATATTCGTTAAACGACGTATCTGGATTACATATCTATACATATACCACCTCCTTTTTAATAACTTCCAATTTTCTGCCTTTATCAGCGACTTTATATTTATAAACTCAATGTTTAATGTGAATTTGTAATATTAATTTTAAATTCTAATATTGTTTAAAACTGTAACTATCGCACGAAACGAATGTTCTTTTTCTGTATAAGTATCTAATGTTTTCTGAAACGATTTAATAAACAAATAAACATACGATATTAAAAAATGCTCGGCTTACTTAAATTGCACTTTCTAATGAGCGATTCGGCGCTTTTCAATATCGTAATGACACACGAGATAAGACAAAATAGTCGACTTAGCGACTGGTATTTCGTACGTTCTTAACTACTAAATCAATTTAGGGAATTCGGGAATTTAGGGGATTCAAAGGGAATTCAAAAATTTAGGGAATTCAAAAAAGGGATTTAGGGGATATTTAGGGAATTCAAAAATAAATTAAAGAAATGGTTATCGAATCATGACAGACTAACCATACATCAAATGCTAGAAATAATAATCTAATAAAACTTAGGTGCACAAATTATTACCGTATTTTTAAACATGTACGAGTATGTTAAGTATATTTTAACATTGAACTAACTACCAAAAATTATTTGACTTTGACAATGAATTGTACTTTTTTGAGTAGGTATTTTTATATTAAATCCTATATTATTAAATCATATATTACATATTAATGACTGTTTCTTTCTTTTCTCACATATAACTTTATTTATATTATTTAATCGAATTTTATATTATATTTATTGCCGATTATATAATGGAATTGCATTTTATTTATTATATTATCTTTTATTATTATTTTTTAATTTTATTCCGAATATCACATTTTAGGACAATTTAGTGTTATTAGCTTTTTACTAAAACTTGTACATTTGTAAGCAATCAAGCAATCATGCAAACTTGATTGTAATATTAGAGTCCTGTTCCCCCTAGAACGGGCTAGTCCCAGTTGGGTGACAGAAACAAATAAGCAAAAGGTTAAGGTTTTGCCATTCGGTTCCTGTTATTTTTGTAAGCTAATCAATGTTTTATAGTAATTAATTCTTAAATAAATAAATAAATAAAATAAATTAACGAGCTTTCCAACTGCCAGTCTCCTAGTAATAGCTGTGCTGTAAATAACCCTAAGAAGTACGAAGTAAGAAGTAACCCTGAGTACCTACATCTTTTTTACGTATTTCGTATCGAAAGATACACTGTGCGGCGCGAATCGCCCAGCCAGGATCAAATGAGCACACACTCGAGACAAGGATGTTCCCACTATCTTGTATGTATTTTATTGGGCTAGTACCTATTTCATGTTTCTCACGCGTTTGTTCGTTACTATAGAGGGAGATAGGTATACATAATAACAATAATAATTTCTTTATTTGCACTTAAATAAGGCGAGCTTATTGATACATGGCAATATCTTACAACTAACCTAATCAAAGTGCAACTAGAGTTGTCAACTACAACGGGCAAACCCATCACCTCAGAAAGTTTTAACGATTAGTCGTTCTATCTCTCTGAAGTGAGCGCAGAAGACTTGGACAAAACAGTCCACCGTCAACCTCCGCCACATGCCCGTAAGAGGCCAACGCCTTAACCGCGAGATAGCCAGGAGGTTACCCAGCGGGCTTATACTCACGTCCTTACTTCCAATTGCGACCAGATTACTCCAGTCTCTCGATTGGTTACGAGTTCGAGGTCGCTTGCGCGGTCCTCTCCCTTACGAAGCGGTGAAACGTTGTATACCGAATCTATCGCGGACCACGGCATCCTTTGCCCGGCTGTTCACTCAGGATCGGGTAGCCGATGGTCGTTTTAAGAGCAGTCGCCGTAAGGTCCGCAACCACCCCCGCTCTATAGGAATCAGTACTGCTTCCAGACTCCCCCGACTGTTAGTCAGAGTGGGAGGTAATGGGCCCTTGCTGAGTTGGCCACGAAGACTCATTCTGTTTCAGGGTCGGTCACACTCACGGGTCAACACCCATCCGATGGCCTCCACGCATGGGGTGCGAGCCTGGGTAGGACACTGGGTCAACCAGTCTCCTCTGGGAACAATCCTCTGGCGCTCCTGGACGGTCTGCGCACCGAGCGGCGCAAGCCAATCGATTGTGCTCTCCGACTAACAATCGGGGGAGTCTGGGAACTGTATTGTTTCCTATAGAGCGGGGGTAGTTGTCTACCTTACGGCGACTGCTTTTGAAATGACCATTGGCCATCCGATCCCGGTTCAGAGTCGGGCAAAGGACGCCTTGGTCCGCGACAGATTCGGTGCACTCCGTTTCACCGCTTCGTAAGGGAGAGGACCGCGCAAGCGACCTCGAACTCGGAACCAATCGAGAGACCGGAGAAATCTGGTCACAATTGGTAGTTAGGGCGCGAGTGCCGCCCGCCAGGTGACATACCTGGCTACTCGCGGTAAGGAGTTGGTCTCTAACGGGTTGTGGCGTAGCTAGATATCGGATTTGTTATGTCCAAAGTCTTCTACGCTCACTGCACGGTCGATAGAACGATGAATCGTTAAAACGTCCTGCGGTGACGGGTTCGCCCGTTGTGGTTGACATCTCAATATATGTTAGTCAGAGTGCACAATTGATTGGCTTAGCCGCACGGTGCGCAAACCGTCCAGGAGCGCCAGAAGGTTGATTCCTAGGGGAAACTAACCATAAGGCCAGAGTCCTGCCCGGGCTCGCACTTTATGCGTGGAGGCCGCCGGATGGGTGTTGACCTGTGAGTGTGACCAACCCTGAACAGAATGGGTTTTGGTGGCCAACTCAGCAAGGGCCCATTAACTCCCTGCTCCATTAGCTCCTGCGAAGTATGTCTATTGTATATTAAGCAAGCACTGCTGTCTGTGATCGTACGAATTCATACATTACATTCGTATTCAGTTGGCGAATTTACCGCTCTTGGACGCGTCAAAATATACTATAGGTAGTATATTACAATTATGTTAAACCAGCTACTCATACTTTTCTACACTTATAAATTAATGCATAAGAAACAATTTGGTTTCACACGGGGTCGTTCAACAACCGATGCAGGTGTTGAGCTTATTCAATAAATTTTTAATGCCTGGGAGGAGTCACGAGATGTAGTCGGCATATTTTGTGACCTTTCCAAGGCCTTTGACTGCGTACAGCACGACACATTGGTTAGGAAACTTGAACACTACGGCATTACAGGTAGCTCATTAGCCCTTCTTAAAAACTATTTAAATGATAGGGTTCAGAAGGTTGATGTTGGCGGAGAGAGATCATCCGGCTCGTTAGTATACATGGGAGTACCACAAGGTTCAATACTTGGACCGTTTCTTTTACCCTACTGTAAATTACAGGTGGTTATTACAAGCATTTTGTTATTGTTAGAATTATTAGAATTGTTGTTAGGTCGTGAATTATTAGAATTAGATCACCTAAACAAACAAAATGATTCATGAAAGAAAACAATAATTAAAATACTGAGTAAAAATCCTAAATATGTCAAAATACAGAAACCTGAAAGTAAGTACCGTTCAAAATTTATAGACTTTATATTTTTATTTATATCCTTCTAGCCGCGTGTTCGGCCATAGCGACTGCATTGTGATTCTAGTGACTTCTTTAGTCTTCTCAGAGTCCATTGTTCGGAAGCAGTCAAGTGCGCAGGCTATATTATAGTGCACAGGTGGGCGCGCGACCACGGGTGCATTCTCTCTTCCTCCCTCTTCTGAACCCGATGGAACGGAGATCGTTACGACCAGAGAAAAGTTTGGATGCAGATAAAATAAAATAAATTAGTTAATCGCCAACACAGCAATGGCTGTCATTGTTAAATATGTACTCAATATTGCAGAGCTATTTTTTCGGATTTAGTTCGTTTTTCCACACTGTCATTTATGAAATTAGTAGTTATGGCTTGTGGCGATGTTTGAGGTTTTTGGAGCTATTGTAGAGATGACCGGTGACTTATTGGTAGTTGTTGTAGTAGGCGGTGATGTAGAAGATGCATTATTGGATTTATCCTGGTTTTCTGATGATCTCGTGTTGTTGCTCATGGGGCTGTGTTGAATACAGCATACAGTCTCTTGTTCCGACATTATACAAAATTGTGATAGTTTCCCTTTTGGCAAATCCCCGTTTTTGGACAATTTTCCGGCGGTAGACATTCTCCTAAAACGCCATTTATTTCACATGACTCTTCACGACCGTGTATATGCCAGGTCCCTTGGCACTTCCACAAGGGCTCTTTCCAATACTGGTAACGGCGATTATGTTGAAGAGGCATTGGTTGTCAGCTATCGTCACTTGCAGAGGTCCACCACTATCGCCTCCGCAAGAGTCTCGTCCTCCTTCTAAGCTTCCAGCGCACAATTGATCGTCCGTTTTACCTTGCGGTAACCTCTTTCTGAGAGTCTTTGCATATAGTCTTCGACAGGTCGGCTGGTCAATCAAATCCACCACCACCTTCAGTAAGTAGTCCGATGTATCTTCAGCAAAGTCGATCTGCCCCAGCCAGTAACGACAGCTCGCTTGTTTTCGATGGTCGACTTTGTCCATAGACACGCTGGATTTGTATATTTGTAGATTTATATATTTGTAGACTACTGAAAAGTGTATTGTATTTTGTAATGTTTCACCATTTTAGTCCAATTAATTTTTTTATTTATTTATTTATTTAGGTACTTATGATTAGGTATACAGTTCATTGATCATGTAATCTTATAATAATTATATAAATTATTTGATAATTAATATAGGGAGGTTTAACACGACCTTTCCTGCCAATAGCACATCTAACTAGGCGATAATTTGGCCCGTCTCTAGATGTGCATATTTTTATGCAATTTTAAGAAATTAAATGTTTTTTTTTTTAAATAAATTATTTGGACACACCACCTGTATATAGGTACACATAAATATACCAATTTTATAAAATATATAGCTATGTAATAAATATATACATTTATAGTTGAAATTTAATACAATTTAATTAAGAAAAATAGATAAGTGATACTAAATAAATTGTCGTGCGTTGCAAAGAAGTTGATCAGATTTTACATATCCCTCGTTAAGTAGCCATCGATTAAGGTTTGCTTTAAATATTTTTATGTTAGGATAAATTTTCATGTCTTCACTTAGGGAATTATATAATTTTGGGGCTATGTAGAATATATGTCTCTGGGCAAATGTTGTCCTGACTGACGGAATTATATAATTGATACTCGCGGACATTCTTGTGTTCAATCTCCATTATATCA
Source organism: Micropterix aruncella (assembly GCA_944548615.1). Classification (NCBI taxonomy): domain Eukaryota; kingdom Metazoa; phylum Arthropoda; class Insecta; order Lepidoptera; family Micropterigidae; genus Micropterix; species Micropterix aruncella. The sequence goes on from CALYMY010000323.1 coordinate 27,237, forward strand.
ATGAGAACAGGTTGAAATAAAAATCGGAAAAATTCGACGTCCTATTGTTTTGTTTTTGTATTTTGCAGCGCCATAATGCCTGTCCTTGTTAAATTCTCAAGACAAGCGAGTAGTAATAGTAATTAGCCAATTGTCGACATAATACTAGAACGAGCCGCTCTGCAAATCATGCGATGTTCTAAATATTTGCGCGCTTATTAAGCAATGTATATTAATAATACTTAAGTTTATATTGAGTGTATAGTACCGAGCGTGCTAGCGTGAGATCTGCGGCAATGCTAAATAGATTGCTAAATGCCATGGCAACACCTACGACGGCGACATGCAGGTTGCGCCGATAGCATTGTCCGACGAAACTAATAGAAATTTATTTGGCCATCCATAATAACATTGATAATGGGCCCGATTGCGTTTCTTTGTGAACTGAAACTGAATTTAGTTCAAGCGAACGAGATACGCGAACGAGAACGCTAAACCGTTGCAGTTGACAACTCTAGTTAGACACACTTCGCAATAGACATGGTTCCTATTGGTTCCGTGCTGCTTGGGTGGTGTTGGCCAAAAAAAATGTGTCATCTGGCCTGCCCAATTCACGGTTCAAATCGTATCTGGTAGCCTCCTCGAATAGGGGCTTACCCTGTCAGGGTCGCTGTCAGCTTCTGCCACGGCTGTAATCCTGCAGTCGGAAGCGGTTGGAATCAGAAGGTCGCGGATTCATGGGAATACCTCGGGCGGAAGTAAGCAGTTGGTGCATATCTGGTTTGCTAGATGTTGAATGCCCAGCTGGAAAATAACCAGAGGTGTCTGGGGACTTACGCTTCCCATAACAACGGAGGGTAGTTGTCGACCTGACGTCTTCAACTCTTAAATCGATCCGTTGGCCACTAGATCCTAAATATTCAAACTGAATAACCGTTTACGTCATATAAAGCCCGCGCAAGTGACCTCGAACCCGTGGCCAGACCGGAGGACAGAGACATCTAGCCAAATCTGATAGTAAGGGCGTGAGGTTGGCCCGCTGGTTCCGCATTCCAGTGCCTCGCGGTAAGGCTTTGGCTTCTTACGGGCATGTTGGCGGAGCTAGACTGTGGACTGTGTTGTCCCTGAGTCACTGTGTAATCACCTCACGGTTAAAATAACGATCTTTATCGTTATAACAGCCTGAGGTGACAGCGCCAAAGTGCACAATATACATTACAACCTACACATAAAGGGGCTGTTTAGATGACGCGATTTACGCGTGATTTTAATCTATTTTACCTTATACTACGGATTCGTCATCACATTATTTCTTATCCCTCGAGCAAAGGTTAATCATCGAGTTCGAAGTATTAATTAGGTTTTTTCTATATCAATCATGCCGCCTGCATGATTAGCGAAATAATTGGCAAACGGCATTAGAATATAATTTCTTGGTCATTGCCGCTCTTTGTAATTCGTCGGAGAAAATTGACCGCAAACCGCCTCGCTGAGTGGCTGCCAAATAATGATAATAAATGTCGCTATTACTGTTATTCTACCATGAATCACTGTATTACCGTTGAAGTTACTGCTTTTTGATTAAGTATACTGAATACATGATTTGGCATTGGCTAGTGCAACTTGGTTTTCGCTCATTTTTTAAACGACTGCCCAAAAAAGATTGTCATCCTGGTGTCATTGGGTACCTATACCTTTGCCGAGACCCCCCCCCCCTCTCCCCCACACGAGATTGGGTGAGATTGGGTGAGATTTGGCTCGACCCCCTCCCCTTCCGTAAATGCCTCACGTGATTATTGGACGCCCCTTTATGGGACACTTTGTAACATGGTCCCTAAAGGGTTATGCTGCTGATTAGGTATTCGTTACAGCGTTTGGCCATTGATGATAATATATGGTATTAGATTGCTCAACGTCATAGTACGTTTTGGCAACCCTTCTGTGCCGGCGACCTGCAGGGGGCGCTGATAGCATTGTCTGGCAAACGCTTTAAAGAATACCAAACCATTAAGCTGATGGTTTGGTATTCTTTAAAGCGTTTGGCCTTGGATTTCTTAGGTATGAAAATAGATCTTAGCCAGACTTCGGGAAGTTCCTGTTTTGTATATTTTATTGCGGGTAAAGTAATAATGACGTTCGTATTCAGTAAATTTAATAATTTCGCTAGCACCTGGTCTGGCCCTACTGCCTTTTCGCTCTTCATTTGCTCGATTAACCTCTGTACTTCCTCAATCAGGATCCTATTTGTACTATTATTTTAGCAGTAGTAAGATGTACAATTGGAAGATCTACCAACTATCTTTGTACATCGCACAAAATTAGTTATGTATCATTTCTTTAGTAACCTTACATATATTGACATTGGTAATAGATAACCCACGTAAGTGTTACCTACTTCAATATATGTATATAGTATTTATATATTTGCTATATTTGAATAAAAATAATAAATATTACCTAAAAATAATAATTATTCGATCACATTGCGAGATCTTCTTTCCAGCCTTGTTTATTGTACGAAAAAAAATGTGGTGCAAGAAAGTTGATATGCGTTCTTTATAGACGTTCTTACGTACGTATATTTGCTAAAAATACAAATAATTATACCACGTGGCGAGATATTTTTTTAGCCTTGTTTATTGTACTAAAAAGGAATAAAAGCGTGGTGCAGGAAAGTTAATATGCATCCTTTATAGACATATTTTTTTATGTAGTTTTACTTACGTACGAGTAAATATTTGCTAAAAATGAAAATTATTAGATCACGTGGCTAGGTATTCTTTTCTGCCTTGTTTATTGTACTAACAAGGAATAAAAAGTTTGTGCAAGAATGTTGATATGTGTCCTTTATAGAAATATTTTTAATGTAGTTTCTTTAATTAAGATACTTTTTAGTAAGATAAAAGAGTCTCTAAAGTGTTTGTATATTTTGTTTTATAATTTTTAGTCTTTTAAGAAAAATAATGCTGTGATTGCCTGTGATCCTTTCTGCTCACTTCTGTTCATTTGACATACTGATTTTGAATAAAAGGATAAAGCTACGGACATAATGGATCTGACTAAATTGAAAAGTCTATCAATTTTGGTAATAAATGGGTTTTTTAATGCCGTTGGAATTTTTGAAAACTGATGTTCACATTTATGAATGATTTTTTTATCTATGTAATAAATCAAAATGGATGTTGGTATATATCTGTATGTCTGTTTGTCCGAGCTTAAGAGCGTGTTAGCATTTTTCATGCGTAAATCAAGAACTTGGTAGTTTTTGAAGTGATTTTGGTCACATAATTAATCGGTTTAGCTTCTTTTGACTTCAGTCATCGTAATCTCCATGTATATTTATTTTAACTCTATTGGATAATTAATATAAAATTGGATAATTGACTTAGTAAACAGTGGATTTCGAAAGCGCGATTTCTAGATGACGCGCAAAGACTCAATTTTGAAGTAATATTACACCAATTATTATTACTAGGTAAGAAGGTAAGAAATATTAATATGAAGGAACATATCGTGAAATTTAAAACGTATTAAGAAAAGTTCGACTTTAAAATCATAAACTCGTATTTTTATCACGTCTAAGAAAGTCAATAATCTAGAAATTGACTACAAGAAAATACGTTATATCTCATAATCTAGAAGTCATTTGACAACATAAATAATTTTATACGTAAGAAGAAAGATTGTACTATAAATGTGTAAAAAAGAAAAAATATCCGTCTTCATCTTTTATGATAATAATTTTTCATAGTATGTATAAAATCGTGTGCCTTGAACTTCGGCACCGTTTGACTGATCACCATGAAAGTTAGCACATATGTATTTTTTCATGCAGAAGGTTTATTATATTTACTTTGTTGAAACTCCCCACTAGATGGCGCTGCAGCACATCAACTTCTATACCGATCTACCGATCGCCATGAAAATTAGTTTACATATTTTTATATACGTAGTTATTATACGTGGTAAAATACGTTATATACGTATTTTACCACGTATATATTTTACCATGTTGGAGAAAATTCAAAAATGTTTCTTACGCTATATATATTTCAAGCAGTACGGATATTATCCGTACTTATACCCTACTAGTTTTCTACTAGGCATGGTGGGCTATAACTCTCTTAAGTTGCGTAGAGAAATGCTCGCCATGGCCTACGTTTTCAAGCTGATCCGGGGAAGAGTTGATAATCCTAGCATGCTAGCGAAGGTTTGTCTCTTTGTTCCGGACAATTATAGTCGTGCTCGCACTCATAATCTATTTGCGGAGCCGTCCTCGCGCACCAACCTAAGTCGATGGAGTCTGCTTACCCGTGCTTTGCGTCACATAAATGCGCTATGTTTGACAGCGTCAGACTTTGATATTTTTACAGCGAGCCCGCATCTCTTCAAGGTGTGGGCATTGCGCTACTTGTTTATGTCAGAATAAAATAAATTGTTTTCACTATTTATGTATCGTAAGTTTGTAAGTTTTTAAAATAAATAAAAATACGTGTGGCACTCGGGGACTGCCGCGGTAAAGCTATTGCATAGCATTTTTAACAACTTATGCAATTATAATTATTTATTTATTTTATTTATTTTATTTTTTCTGATATCAGGTAACTGCGCTCTCTATCGGAAAACGTTGAAATTATTCTGAATCATTTGCGGTTGCGGAAACAAATGATTCGGAATAATTTAAACGTCTTCCGATAGATCGCCGCGCACGAATTTATTATTCGATAAAGCAAAAAAACCAGATTTTTCGAAAAAAATCGTAGATAAAAAGATAGATAATTAAATTATCTTTAAAATGGTGCAGGTTTCATAATAATACGCCAGATAGTATTTGCGTAGTAGTCGTTTTTGTGTTCGGTTAGACCTAATTTCACAAATTAATTACACTATGTAATATAAACAAAATCTGAAATATTCAAAGCTAAGAATATTAGGAAAATGTTCTTGTTTAACATATATTTTTTTCGAATCGTAAGCAGTACTCGTTTAGACGTAATTATCAGTTTAAAATCATTAATTTTCGTTAAGAAATTCTTCATTCGGTCGCCGCGCTGGCCTAAGGCCCGCGATAAAAGCTATGCAATAGCTTAAAAAAAATATTAATGCCTGTATCTGTATTTAATGCTTATTTAAACATGTTGTGTATGTACTTGTAAGAATTTATGTGTATATTGCATATCAACGGATTGGTATAAACTGTTAAGTTGATTTGCTAATGAAAATAAATAAATAAATAAATAAATAACGCGGGAAACGCCGGTTAATACCACTAGTACATTATAAAATTACTCTCCACCTTATTTATCACATAATAAAGGGATTTTACTAATTTGTATGTTTTTCTATCTTTACAGGTAAGTGTTTGGCAGTAGAACAATTTTATCAACAGCTGCATTAACTGCGTACATATGTAGAGCTGCTTACCGGAAGATAACGCATGTGAAAGGTTAGTGTTGTTGACCGACGTCAGAGTCATGCAGAGACCTGTAAAGTTGAATAAGGAGCCTAAAGCCGGAAATTCGGCCCTCCTACAGAACACTGCTCCAATGATCTAATAATCTAGTTAAGATAGACGAAAAAACAGTTTGGTTTGCGAGAGGTCAGTTAGTTTGATTTTAAGCACGGTTATAAGGTTAAGTCTCCTGTATGATATACATAGTTTTCACTCTTCCCCGCACCAACTAGAGTTGTCAACTACAACGGGCGAACCCGTCACCTCAGAAAGTTTTAACGATTAGTCGTTCTATCTCCCGTGAAGTGAGCGCAGAAGACTTGGACAAAATCGTCCACCGACAAGCTCCGCCACATGTCCGTAAGAGGCTAACGCCTTAACCGCGAGATAACCGGCTGTGTTACCCAGCGGGCTTACACTCACGCTCTTACTTCCAATTGCGACCAGATTACTCCGGTCTCTCGATTGGTTACGAGTTCGAGGTCGCTTGCGCGGTCCTCTCCCTTACGAAGCGGTGAAACGGTGTATACCGAATCTATCGCGGACCACGGCATCCTTTGCCCGGCTGTTCACCCAGGATCGGGTAGCCAATCGTTTCAAGAGCAGCCGCCGTAAGGTCCGCAACCACCCCCGCTCGATAGGAAACAGTACTGCTTCCAGACTCCAACGACTGTTAGTCAGAGTGCACAATCGATTGGCTTACGCCGGATGGTGCGCGGACCGTCCAGGAGCGCCAGAAGGTTGATTCCTAGGAGAAACTAGCCCTAAGGCCAGAGTCCTGCCCGAACTCGCACTTCATGCGTGGAGGCCGCCGGATGGGCGTTGACCCGTGAGTGACCAACCCTGAACAGAATGGGTCTTCGTGGCCAACTCAGCAAGGGCATATTAGCTCCCAAACCGCACCCCGCTTGGTTCGCATAGCGGCCAAAAAGACTTTAACAAGTAAATGGGTCATCCAGAATGTAAGGTTACAAGGGCTCCTGAGGCCGATGCTTTTTTTAAAATTTCGAAGTTGGTGCACCTGGCGTGTAGTGGGGGTCCTAACGGTCAGTTTGCTAGGTCCCGCGTATTTGTCGGCCATTTCGTTCAATCATAGTTAATTATTCTGATGAAGAGCCAGTCGCGCGCTCCCGCCACATGCCATCCGTGCGAGATCCGCGCGGTCATCCATTTTTTGACTGCAGAACTATACCGCCGCGAATATCCATCGGATGACGGGGGGTGAGACGTGGGTGTGTGACTGCAACCCACAATCCAAGAGACAATCAATTCAGTGGTGTCAAATCAATTCACCAAATGTTCAAGACGACCCGACCCATTCAGCCGGAAAAGTAATGGCATCTGTTTTATGGTTCCGTAAGGGGATCCTGCGGGTGGATTATATACCTAAAAGGACTACCAGCAATGCAGGGCTTACTGCAATACCCTAAAAAGAGCAATTCAGAACCGTAGAAGGAGAATGCTGACCCATGGAGTCATCCTTTTGCATGACAACGCCATGCCCCACACCGCGTGAGTTTTAAAGAAGCAGCTGACACCGTTTTAATAGGATATTGTCACCCATTCCCCCTATTCATCCAAGTTGTCGCCTTCGGACTATAACCTTTTTACTAAACTAAAGGATTTTTTTGTCGGAAATATTTTTACAACGATCAGGAGGACGAGGAAGCTGTGAAGAAGAGGCGTAAAGAGCTAGCGGCGTAGGTCAATGACACTGTCGTACAAAAGCTGATGTCTTAACTACAGAAATTTCTCAATCTCGGCGATTACATTGAAAAATAGTTTAATATATTTGTCTCTATAAAGTCTCATGTGAATTTCAATAAAATTATAGCATTTCTCGATCCTACATAAATGCTGTAGCCTTACTTTCTGAGTGACCCTCGTATATAAAAAAGAATAAAAAACACGAATGCCGTTACAGAAAGTGAACTATTGTATTTATAATTATTTTTACTATGGTTTTTTTATGAAATATTTGTGGTTTATGTATTTATCCATATACATAGATGTATATTTCCGGAATTTTCTCAACCAGATCTTTCATTTGACACCAAACACGATATATTTATGTTAATTTATTGACATTTGGACATTTCGACTACTACTTACTTGATATTTGTACAGTTAAGGTACCCTATGACACTCGGGATGACATAACGGTTCTAACAATACCACAAAGTATCAGCGATGTAAATATCTTTACAATCGAGCAGCCATTTTGAAAAGTAACTGCGTAATGATATTTTTTTGGCTCGAATTTCCTGAAGTTCTACCGCTGTGTTGTACGAGACTACAAGCATTATTACCCCCCCCCCCCCCCCCCCCCCCCGTAGCGGTCGTCGGCAAACGGTGTTGCAGTGTAAATACGAGGAGAAAAGATCAAAAATAGCCCGACGCTTGGCGCACACAGATCGCGTGAAGTGAGCTCTTTCACATGGCCTACAGCGCCAGCTATTTTCAGTTTTCGTTTTAATAGTAACTTTTCATTGCAGGCGAGAGAAATGGGAAAGCTGGCGAGATGTCTATCTACCTAAATATACATAGATAATAGATATAGACTAAGAGATAACGAATACAATAAAAAAGTAATCATTTGAGGACAAGAATACTTACGTTATTAAATGTGGTGCACACCGACATAATCGAAATAAAAAAGTACAGCCAATTATATAATAATATGGTCACGGGCTGCTCCGTGAATATGGTACAACAATAAATAATAATATAGTACAATAATTGTATAATAATATAGCCAAAAAAATAGTACAGTAAATTATACTGATACGCGAAGACTACCCTGTAATTAATCTTTTTAATAGACTTCAATTAGTTGTCGATTTATTTGTTTTTTTTTTCTCCACAAGGCCTATGCCTTTTCGTGGAACCCGCCATGTTGCCTATTGGCACCATCTTCTAGGTGGGCATTTATAGCAACACGCAGTCAAACGAGTAGGCGGTCACCCATCCCAGTATTGACCGCGCCCGCCACTGCTTAACTTCGGTAACAACGAGGAGAACCGGTGTCAACGGGGCTACGGACGCTTGTACTTATTTATTTATAGATTTAATTATTTACTTATTTATATATTTAATAATAGTTACTTGTTTATATATTTAACTATTATTTTTTAAGAATAAATTATCCATTGAATGAATGAACGAAAACCAAGTGAATATATCAAAAGGAATTAAAAAACAGGACTGCTGTTACAAAAAGTGAACTATTTTATTTATATTTATTTTTATTGCTGTTTTTCTAAATAAAATATTTGTTTTTTTATGTATTTATGCTAGATTTATCAATATCCATTTATCCATTTATGCATATGCATTTATCCATGTACATATGCATATATTTTCGGAATGTACTTAATCAGACTTTTCATTTGACAGGAAACGATATATTTATGTTAATTTATTGACACTTGGACGTTTGGACATTTAGACAACCATTAATTTGATAGATGGATAGATAAGGTAGCATATGAGACTCGAGATGACAACAATTCAAGCGTTTAGAAGTTATGGTGGAATAAAGCAACGGAAAACATACATAGTTGAACCCTGCCTGAACATATTACACTCCTTTCTTGTTTTGAGGTCACTACGTTTTAATACTATCATCCCAGAACAGGGGTGACAGTATTAGGATAGAGATATACATAATATAGGGGTAGATGATATGTAATATAGTGGGGAGATAAATGCGCAGAAAAATCATCTGAAAAAAAGTTGTAAAATATATTAAATCCGGAAAAAAGTTGTAAACAATATTATTGTATTATTCATACTTTTGTTTTGCCAAAAGCTATTTTTTTATCCGGTAATTTTATAAAATAAATAATAATTAACCTAATGCCGTTTAAAAAAACATAGTATGGTTAGGTTTTTCAAATATCAATAAACATATTGAATGTTTTATAATATTATTTTTATGTTGCTTTCATAATACCGCTAGCCTTTTTAGACACCCGGTAGATGAATGTGTGGCATTATAATGTTAGTTAGTTAGTTAACGTGTCCAAGCCAGGTTAGGACACATTGCTCCAAAAATATGCGGCCTGGGTGATCTTGTTGTTCATCTCTTGCAGGTGTGTCATGGGGTTTGACCTCTTCATCTTGCAGATTTCCCCATTCGTATGTTGGATTCTCTGTTTAGCCCTTAGAGTATAAATAAGCAAGCTATTTATACTCTAAGGTTTAGCCCCAGCGGATGATATTGGCTCGGCATCTTGTCAGTGTCCTTTGGCCAGGTGGTAGAAGGATTGGCCGGTAAGGTGAGACTTACCGTTTCCAGGGATGCCCGATTGTTCATAGTCGGAGGGAGTTAATGGGCCCTTGCTGAGTTGGCCACGAAGACCCATTCTGTTCAGGGTTGGTCACACTCACGGGCAACACCTATCCGGCGGCCTCCACGCGTGAGGTGCGAACCTAGGTAGGACGTTCGGGCGAAGGACCTCCCCTGGGAATCGAACCTCTGGCGCTCCTGGACGGTCTGCGCACCGTGCGGCGTAAGCCAATCGACTGTGCACTCTGACTAACAGTCGGGGGAGTCTGGAAGCAGTACTGTTTCCTATAGAGCGGGGGTATTCGACAACCCTAGTTGCACCGTTTTTGAACCTCGTTAAAATTGTGTGGGATTCACCTCGAGCGGGTTTAATATCATACGATAATCACTTACAACCAACCCTACTATGAAGTGTTTATATGTACGCGTGCATGTAACGTGTGTGCCTTGTTTTTGCTTTCAGTCGTTAGAATTGAAGATGCAATTCTATTAATTTTATGCCATCGGAAAATGGTGACCCAGTAGGGAATTGAACTCGAAACCTTACAATGTACACACATTATACCACAGTATACCGAGACAACAGTAGACTCTCTCTCTCTCTCTCTCGAGCGACAGGGCATTGCGGGGAGGGTGCGAGGAATGTGGGCAGATGTGCGTCTCGACGAACGCATTTGGTTAGCGTTACGCGCAGGTATAGGCTGGCGACATTTTCGAACGTTTCCAAAAGCGGCCGTAACATCTGGCGGCCATATCCGAGTCCTTAGACGGGTGTTACACGTTCAATCTGGCATCAGTTCAGTCCGTGACGTTTGTCAGACTGACGGGAAACTGATCCTTTATCGCGTTGACTGATGGACTGAATTTTCAAATAATTTGATAATTTCTATTTGTCTCATCAGTCAGTTCATGATCAAGGTCGCGGACTGAACTAATGCCAGATTGAACACCCATCTTACGACTCGTGACGTATTCGCTTCGATTTAAATTTTGTACTAAGAGAAGCTACTGTCTAGTATAGGTACTGTGCAATGTAAGATCAAGCGACCTAACTAACTTCTATGCCACTGGGCCGCGTAAAATTTCGTATTCAATTCAGCTATACATTATTGTAGTAGACTATTGTAGTAGAAGTTTATATTTGTGTCATAAAATTACGTGACGTTTTCTGGTACTGGCTCTTGGAATATATGCTGAAGGAGAGACGGGCGAGCCGCTTCGTTTGGACAGCTTGATGACCGCCTTTTATGACGCAGAGGTACGCCTCATTTACAAGTGAATTTCTCATTTCTCTTTCGTTTTAGACAGGAAGCATCGCTGGAAGAAGGGGAGAGAGGATAAAGATTTTATTATTCATCGGTCACGAGAGCTTTCTCCGCGCTCTCCGCTATACAGCATTTTTTTTTGTTTATTTATTAATTTAAAAAAAATATATAGGAAATATTTTTACACGATGATGTTGCGTCACTCCTAACTAGGCAGTGCCTGTTCCGAGGAAAATGCCAACTCTATATATGATATTATTTTAAATTTTAAAATTTAGTTTTATAAAAAAGATGTTAAGAAATTGTTTTGGTAAATTAAAAAAATAATAAAAAATAAACAAAATATTCATTAAAAAAACTAAATATTAAAAATAAATCCAAATACAATATATTACGTTAAAAAAATAAAAAAACCGAATTCGCTCTTGTTTACATGTAGGTTGTTTACATGTGGAAGCTAAAGCTCTTGCTTATATGTGGAAGCTAAAGTCCTTGATTGTAGGCAACTTTTTTTTTAAACTTCCCTCTTAAAGCTATTTTTGGACAATAATTCAAATTTAGGAATAATTCAGAACCGAAAACCAACAAGACAAGTTTAAAAAAATGTTTAATAATACCCAGGATGAAAACATCATTTGGACAAAGACATTACTCTTTCATTACGCCGAGATTTTACAATCTGATCAATATGGAAATAAAAATGAATTTGACATTTAGGGTATTCAAAAATAAAATAAAGGAATGGTTCTTCAGTCATTACAGACTAACCATACATCAAATGTTAGAAATTATAGTTTAATAAAACTTAGGTGCACAAATTATTATTATATTTTTAAATAGTATGTATGTTGATTATATTTTAACATTCAACTAATTACCAATTCATTTTGTTATTATATATTGTTTTGACAATGAATTGTACTTTATTTTATATAAATTTTTATATTTATTACCATATAATAAATATTACTTATTGACTTTTTTTTTTATAGACTTATCTTATTTTTTCCTTTAGTTTTATGTAAATTCTCTGATTGTCTCGCTCTATTTAATTGTTTTTTTTGTTAGGGATCATATTTTAGGGCAATTTAGTTTTATGACCAGTTTAATAAAACTTTTACATAATTTATTGTAAAATTAGAGTCCTGTAAAATTAGAGTCCTGTCCAATGGGCTAGTCCCAGTTGGGTGACAGAATAAATAAGCAAAAGGTTAAGGTTTTGCCATTCGGTTCCTGTTATTTTTATAAGCAAAAACAATGTTTTATTTAATAACTATAAAAAAATTAATAATAATAATAATATTGTTAAAGATGTGAGGGTGCGTAAATTGTGTGTCTGTAAATATGTTGCTGTTTTTTAATTGTCATGAGGGCACGTTCAGATTTATTGCCATTCTTGGTCTTTGTCGTACAAATGTTTTGGACCTGACTATTCCACCTAATAACGAATACTCGCATCCGTTTGCCTTGCTAACAAAGTTATTGTACACTATTTCTGTAGCAATTAGGCACAGATCACATGTTGGCTAATTTTAAGCACGTGACGAAGCTGAGAATAATCTCGCGTCGAGGCGTACATACATATGACATGTCAATTATACGTGGCTATGACTAATGACTATTGCCTAGCAGAATGCAGAATTTAATAATATATATTCTTATATTGAAAAAAAAACAACTTATATGCTTGAAACTATGTCAACGGTATTCTATGCTGTGTCCATTATTCTTTGTCAGCGAAAAGTACATTGCTTATTTTATGTAACAGGAGAGGTAGTAATTTATCATCCTCCGGCAACTCACATTATGGATGGCTGTAAGATTACTTAAATGTGTATGAATATATGATTTTTTGTATAAATGTGTATGAATATATGAATAAATGTGTATGAATATGCCTTTGTATGTATATTTACTTTCAATAAAGATTAAATATTATTATTTTTAAATATTAACAACTTTTACAAACAGACTCAGAGAGCATTTGAAATCTCCCAGATAAATTCCCTTTCCCCTCCCGTTCCCCTCCTTTTTAAACTTTAGCGTCCTTATAGGTGTTAGATTATTTTGGTATGGCAAATTCTGTGCCCAGAAAGAGTAAAGTATATATTTCTTTCTATCCTGTTGTATTTTATTTGTCATACTCTTTATATAAATTAAGTTTTTTCGTAAGAATAAAGCGTTATTATTATTATTATTATTATCATATTTAAATGAAAAGGTAGTCCATTTAGACCAAATTAGACCACCAATGCAGGTTCTACATTATCGAGCCAGTCGTACGTGGCCAAGAGTTACACATTCAGAAACCTTCTCTTATTAAAGACATTAAAATTTCATATAAATTTAAAAATAGTTTTAGTGCCTACCTCTTAAATTTTAAAAATGCAGATATTGAACACCTTATTAGATAATTGAAACTTTATAATAAAAACATAATAGTATATATGTAGTAATATAAACTGATGATTTCTAAATAAAATTTTATTTTCATTTTTGTGAATTTGTTTTTGTATATTATTAATACTTATTAATACATATATAAATATATATTAATGTGTATCATGTTTTAAAATAAAATAATAGGTTATTGACAATTTTTTATGACATTTAAGATATTTCTGTTACAATAACTATGATTGTTGTTACGTTAACTTGATTGATGTTACGTAACTATGATTGATGTTACGTTAACTATGATTTTGTTTATTTATATAAATATAATATATGGATTTCTTAGTATAATTGAAATAAATTGTCTACCTTGGAACAGGCGGCAGCCTAGTTAGGTTAAGACTTTTGTATGTTGAACCTACTCATAATTTGAAATCAATAGATAATTTGTAAATTTGTAAATTGTTGTATAACAATTTACAAACAAGCCAGTATTACATATACATGTAATACTGGCTTGTTGCCAGTTGCCAGTATTACATGTATTTCTTTATTTATTTGTTTACATTCGGGTCGTGAGTTATCAGTAAGCAATAAGGAAACATGACCGAAACCCATACGATCATTCTAGACGGATTCCCAACTAGACCTAATCGTTGGGAGCTAATAGGCCCAGTTGCAGTTTGGCCACTGACACTCATGTGTTCAGGGTCAGTCAAACTCACGGCTCAACACCCATCCGGCGGTCTCCACGTAGAAGTACGAGCCAGGGTAGGGCTCTGCCCTACAGGCCAGTTTTCCCTAGGAGTCAACTTTCGGGCGCTCCTGCACGGTTTGTGCGCCGTGCGGCGTCAGCCAATCGATTGTGCATTCTGACCGACAGCCGTGGGAGTCTGGAAACAGTACTGTCTCCTATAGAGCGGGGGTAGTTGTTCGCCTTACGGAAGCTGCTCTTGAAACGACCCGATCCCGGGTGAAGAGCCGGGCAAAG
>CALYMY010000324.1:0-41365 GCA_944548615.1 Micropterix aruncella
AGGGAACTCCTCAACGGTCAACCGTAGAGACGTGAAATTTGGTATAGGCATTCCATTATGACGGCAATTTCTAAGTTCCACCATGACATCGCTGCTGCACCCAGGGTTGGCTCCCGACGAGGGAACTCCTCAACGGTCAACCGTAGAGACGTGAAATTTGGTATAGGCATTCCATTATGATGGCAATTACTAAGTTCCACCATGACATGGCTGCTGCACCCAGGGTTGGCTCCCGACGAGGGAACTCCTCAACGGTCAACCGTAGAGACGTGAAATTTGGTATAGGCATTCCATTATGATGGCAATTACTAAGTTCCACCATGACATGGCTGCTGCACCCAGGGTTGGCTCCCGACGAGGGAACTCCTGAACATAGAAATTGTTATGAATAAATGTCATTTTTCGAAAAAGACCGTGATAGAGTAAATAAAACGCGTTACGGTGTTTGGGCATAACGAAGGCCTTTGAAATCTCTACGAAATGGCATTTTCGAAATTTTGACATTTTGAAATTTTTTATATAAACTTTCATTTTGAACATAGAAATTGTTATGAAAAAATCACATTTTTCACAAAAGAACGAGATAGAGTAAACCTACCGCGTTGCGGTCTTTGGCGAGATCGACACCCCGCTTAAGCTCTACAAAATGGCATTTTTGAAATTTTGACTTTTTGAAAAATTTTATATAAAATTTCATTTTAAACATAGAAATTATTATGAAAAAATCATATTTTTCGAAAAAGATCGTGATAGAGTAAACCTATAGGGTTACGGCGTTCGGACAGAACGACGGCCTTGGTAATCTCTACAAAATGGCATTTTCGAAATTTTGACATTTTGAAAAATTTTATATAAAATTTCATTTTAAACATAGAAATTGTTATGAAAAAATCACATTTTTCGAAAAAGATCGTGATAGAGTAAACCTATAGGGTTACGGCGTTCGGACAGAACGACGGCCTTGGTAATCTCTACAAAATGGCATTTTCGAAATTTTGACATTTTGAAATTTTTTATATAAACTTTCATTTTGAACATAGAAATTGTTATGAAAAAATCACATTTTTCGAAATAAATCGAGATAGAGTAAACCTACCGCGTTGCGGTCTTTGGCGAGATCGACACCCCGCTTAAGCTCTACAAAATGGCATTTTTGAAATTTTGACATTTTGAAAAATTTTATATAAAATTTCATTTTAAACATAGAAATTATAATGAAAAAATCACATTTTTCGAAAAAGATCGTGATAGAGTAAACCTATAGCGTTACGGCGTTCGGACAGAACCACGGCCTTGGTAATCTCTACGAAATGGCATTTTCGAAATTTTGACATTTTGAAATTTTTTATATAAACTTTCATTTTGAACATAGAAATTGTTATGAATAAATGACATTTTTCGAAAAAGACCGTGATAGAGTAAACCTACCGCGTTGCGGTCTTTGGCTAGATCGACACCCCGCTTAAGCTCTACAAAATGGCATTTTTGAAATTTTGACATTTTGAAAAATTTTATATAAAATTTCATTTTAAACATAGAAATTATTATGAAAAAATCACATTTTTCGAAAAAGATCGTGATAGAGTAAACCTATAGCGTTATGGCGTTCGGACAGAACGACGGCCTTGGTAATCTCTACAAAATGGCATTTTCGAAATTTTGACATTTTGAAAAATTTTATATAAAATTTCATTTTAAACATAGAAATTGTTATGAAAAAATCACATTTTTCGAAAAAGATCGTGATAGAGTAAACCTATAGCGTTACGGCGTTCGGACAGAACGACGACCTTGGTAATCTCTACAAAATGGCATTTTCGAAATTTTGACATTTTGAAAAATTTTATATAAACTTTCATTTTGAACATAGAAATTGTTATGAAAAAATCACATTTTTCGAAATAAATCGAGATAGAGTAAACCTACCGCGTTGCGGTCTTTGGCGAGATCGACACCCCGCTTAAGCTCTACAAAATGGCATTTTTGAAATTTTGATATTTTGAAAATTTTTATATAAACTTTCATTTTGAACTTGGAAATTATTATGAAAAAATCACATTTTTCGAAATAAATCGAGATAGAGTAAACCTAACGCGTTACGGTGTTCGGACAGAACGAAGGCCTTTGAAATCTCTACGAAATGGCATTTTCGAAATTTTGACATTTTGAATTTTTTTATATAAACTTTCATTTTGAACATAGAAATTGTTATGAAAAAATCACATTTTTCGAAATAAATTGGCTTCCGACGTTTGAGGGCTATTGCGCTAAAAGGCATCAATAGTCCTCCCTGTTTATTATTATCTAATAGAGTTTTGCTTTGCGCATCTAACGCTTCTTTTAATTTTCAAATCTGAGTAATATTAACGGAATTATAGACGATTTAATATCTGTATAGGTATATTGATTTATCGATTTAACGGTTTTGTTTCCATAGTAACGAGCTCAGGCGGTGGCCCGACTCGCAATAGAATATTTATCGATTTAACGATTTCTGTTTCTATGGTAACTTCAGCCCTCGTCATACTTGCGAAAGTTTATTTATCGATTTTACGATGTTTGTTTTCAATAGTAGCGATCCGAGCCAAGGGAGTTTTAGTATTTTTCCCGCGGCTTCGTTTAATAAATTAAATATTATATTCTTTATTTTATCATATACACACAAGCGAGGTGTCAAAAGATAGGGTTTTAGAACGCTTTTCATTTCATTGCTTCTGCTTTTTATCTCGTCTTCTTCTTCTTCTTTAATTACTTTTCAATACTATTTAATCTGTGCTTTTTCATTTTCATTTTCAGTGCCTTTGATCAACGAGAAGAGACAATATGGAGACCACAGAAATAGAAGTGCCGTTTCGGAATTTCGAAGAAATACCGGAAAGAGCCAGAGATATTGCCCGCGAGGCGTTAAACGAATTAAAAGGAGTAAACAACCTACGGAAAGAGGTACGTGACAAGGACGAGGGAACTCCTCAACGGTCAACCGTAGAGACGTGAAATTTGGTATAGGCATTCCATTATGATGGCAATTACTAAGTTCCACCATGACATGGCTGCTGCACCCAGGGTTGGCTCCCGACGAGGGAACTTCTCAACGGTCAACCGTAGAGACGTGAAATTTGGTATAGGCATTCCATTATGATGGCAATTACTAAGTTCCACCATGACATGGCTGCTGCACCCAGGGTTGGCTCCCGACGAGGGAACTCCTCAACGGTCAACCGTAGAGACGTGAAATTTGGTATAGGCATTCCATTATGATGGCAATTACTAAGTTCCACCATGACATGGCTGCTGCACCCAGGGTTGGCTCCCGACGAGGGAACTCCTCAACGGTCAACCGTAGAGACGTGAAATTTGGTATAGGCATTCCATTATGATGGCAATTACTAAGTTCCACCATGACATGGCTGCTGCACCCAGGGTTGGCTCCCGACGAGGGAACTCCTCAACGGTCAACCGTAGAGACGTGAAATTTGGTATAGGCATTCCATTATGACGGCAATTTCTAAGTTCCACCATGACATCGCTGCTGCACCCAGGGTTGGCTCCCGACGAGGGAACTCCTCAACGGTCAACCGTAGAGACGTGAAATTTGGTATAGGCATTCCATTATGATGGCAATTACTAAGTTCCACCATGACATGGCTGCTGCACCCAGGGTTGGCTCCCGACGAGGGAACTCCTCAACGGTCAACCGTAGAGACGTGAAATTTGGTATAGGCATTCCATTATGATGGCAATTACTAAGTTCCACCATGACATGGCTGCTGCACCCAGGGTTGGCTCCCGACGAGGGAACTCCTCAACGGTCAACCGTAGAGACGTGAAATTTGGTATAGGCATTCCATTATGATGGCAATTACTAAGTTCCACCATGACATGGCTGCTGCACCCAGGGTTGGCTCCCGACGAGGGAACTCCTCAACGGTCAACCGTAGAGACGTGAAATTTGGTATAGGCATTCCATTATGATGGCAATTACTAAGTTCCACCATGACATGGCTGCTGCACCCAGGGTTGGCTCCCGACGAGGGAACTCCTCAACGGTCAACCGTAGAGACGTGAAATTTGGTATAGGCATTCCATTATGACGGCAATTTCTAAGTTCCACCATGACATCGCTGCTGCACCCAGGGTTGGCTCCCGACGAGGGAACTCCTCAACGGTCAACCGTAGAGACGTGAAATTTGGTATAGGCATTCCATTATGATGGCAATTACTAAGTTCCACCATGACATGGCTGCTGCACCCAGGGTTGGCTCCCGACGAGGGAACTCCTCAACGGTCAACCGTAGAGACGTGAAATTTGGTATAGGCATTCCATTATGATGGCAATTACTAAGTTCCACCATGACATGGCTGCTGCACCCAGGGTTGGCTCCCGACGAGGGAACTCCTGAACATAGAAATTGTTATGAATAAATGTCATTTTTCGAAAAAGACCGTGATAGAGTAAATAAAACGCGTTACGGTGTTTGGGCATAACGAAGGCCTTTGAAATCTCTACGAAATGGCATTTTCGAAATTTTGACATTTTGAAATTTTTTATATAAACTTTCATTTTGAACATAGAAATTGTTATGAAAAAATCACATTTTTCACAAAAGAACGAGATAGAGTAAACCTACCGCGTTGCGGTCTTTGGCGAGATCGACACCCCGCTTAAGCTCTACAAAATGGCATTTTTGAAATTTTGACTTTTTGAAAAATTTTATATAAAATTTCATTTTAAACATAGAAATTATTATGAAAAAATCATATTTTTCGAAAAAGATCGTGATAGAGTAAACCTATAGGGTTACGGCGTTCGGACAGAACGACGGCCTTGGTAATCTCTACAAAATGGCATTTTCGAAATTTTGACATTTTGAAAAATTTTATATAAAATTTCATTTTAAACATAGAAATTGTTATGAAAAAATCACATTTTTCGAAAAAGATCGTGATAGAGTAAACCTATAGGGTTACGGCGTTCGGACAGAACGACGGCCTTGGTAATCTCTACAAAATGGCATTTTCGAAATTTTGACATTTTGAAATTTTTTATATAAACTTTCATTTTGAACATAGAAATTGTTATGAAAAAATCACATTTTTCGAAATAAATCGAGATAGAGTAAACCTACCGCGTTGCGGTCTTTGGCGAGATCGACACCCCGCTTAAGCTCTACAAAATGGCATTTTTGAAATTTTGACATTTTGAAAAATTTTATATAAAATTTCATTTTAAACATAGAAATTATAATGAAAAAATCACATTTTTCGAAAAAGATCGTGATAGAGTAAACCTATAGCGTTACGGCGTTCGGACAGAACCACGGCCTTGGTAATCTCTACGAAATGGCATTTTCGAAATTTTGACATTTTGAAATTTTTTATATAAACTTTCATTTTGAACATAGAAATTGTTATGAATAAATGACATTTTTCGAAAAAGACCGTGATAGAGTAAACCTACCGCGTTGCGGTCTTTGGCTAGATCGACACCCCGCTTAAGCTCTACAAAATGGCATTTTTGAAATTTTGACATTTTGAAAAATTTTATATAAAATTTCATTTTAAACATAGAAATTATTATGAAAAAATCACATTTTTCGAAAAAGATCGTGATAGAGTAAACCTATAGCGTTACGGCGTTCGGACAGAACGACGGCCTTGGTAATCTCTACAAAATGGCATTTTCGAAATTTTGACATTTTGAAAAATTTTATATAAAATTTCATTTTAAACATAGAAATTGTTATGAAAAAATCACATTTTTCGAAAAAGATCGTGATAGAGTAAACCTATAGCGTTACGGCGTTCGGACAGAACGACGACCTTGGTAATCTCTACAAAATGGCATTTTCGAAATTTTGACATTTTGAAAAATTTTATATAAACTTTCATTTTGAACATAGAAATTGTTATGAAAAAATCACATTTTTCGAAATAAATCGAGATAGAGTAAACCTACCGCGTTGCGGTCTTTGGCGAGATCGACACCCCGCTTAAGCTCTACAAAATGGCATTTTTGAAATTTTGATATTTTGAAAATTTTTATATAAACTTTCATTTTGAACTTGGAAATTATTATGAAAAAATCACATTTTTCGAAATAAATCGAGATAGAGTAAACCTAACGCGTTACGGTGTTCGGACAGAACGAAGGCCTTTGAAATCTCTACGAAATGGCATTTTCGAAATTTTGACATTTTGAATTTTTTTATATAAACTTTCATTTTGAACATAGAAATTGTTATGAAAAAATCACATTTTTCGAAATAAATTGGCTTCCGACGTTTGAGGGCTATTGCGCTAAAAGGCATCAATAGTCCTCCCTGTTTATTATTATCTAATAGAGTTTTGCTTTGCGCATCTAACGCTTCTTTTAATTTTCAAATCTGAGTAATATTAACGGAATTATAGACGATTTAATATCTGTATAGGTATATTGATTTATCGATTTAACGGTTTTGTTTCCATAGTAACGAGCTCAGGCGGTGGCCCGACTCGCAATAGAATATTTATCGATTTAACGATTTCTGTTTCTATGGTAACTTCAGCCCTCGTCATACTTGCGAAAGTTTATTTATCGATTTTACGATGTTTGTTTTCAATAGTAGCGATCCGAGCCAAGGGAGTTTTAGTATTTTTCCCGCGGCTTCGTTTAATAAATTAAATATTATATTCTTTATTTTATCATATACACACAAGCGAGGTGTCAAAAGATAGGGTTTTAGAACGCTTTTCATTTCATTGCTTCTGCTTTTTATCTCGTCTTCTTCTTCTTCTTTAATTACTTTTCAATACTATTTAATCTGTGCTTTTTCATTTTCATTTTCAGTGCCTTTGATCAACGAGAAGAGACAATATGGAGACCACAGAAATAGAAGTGCCGTTTCGGAATTTCGAAGAAATACCGGAAAGAGCCAGAGATATTGCCCGCGAGGCGTTAAACGAATTAAAAGGAGTAAACAACCTACGGAAAGAGGTACGTGACAAGGACGAGGGAACTCCTCAACGGTCAACCGTAGAGACGTGAAATTTGGTATAGGCATTCCATTATGATGGCAATTACTAAGTTCCACCATGACATGGCTGCTGCACCCAGGGTTGGCTCCCGACGAGGGAACTTCTCAACGGTCAACCGTAGAGACGTGAAATTTGGTATAGGCATTCCATTATGATGGCAATTACTAAGTTCCACCATGACATGGCTGCTGCACCCAGGGTTGGCTCCCGACGAGGGAACTCCTCAACGGTCAACCGTAGAGACGTGAAATTTGGTATAGGCATTCCATTATGATGGCAATTACTAAGTTCCACCATGACATGGCTGCTGCACCCAGGGTTGGCTCCCGACGAGGGAACTCCTCAACGGTCAACCGTAGAGACGTGAAATTTGGTATAGGCATTCCATTATGATGGCAATTACTAAGTTCCACCATGACATGGCTGCTGCACCCAGGGTTGGCTCCCGACGAGGGAACTCCTCAACGGTCAACCGTAGAGACGTGAAATTTGGTATAGGCATTCCATTATGACGGCAATTTCTAAGTTCCACCATGACATCGCTGCTGCACCCAGGGTTGGCTCCCGACGAGGGAACTCCTCAACGGTCAACCGTAGAGACGTGAAATTTGGTATAGGCATTCCATTATGATGGCAATTACTAAGTTCCACCATGACATGGCTGCTGCACCCAGGGTTGGCTCCCGACGAGGGAACTCCTCAACGGTCAACCGTAGAGACGTGAAATTTGGTATAGGCATTCCATTATGATGGCAATTACTAAGTTCCACCATGACATGGCTGCTGCACCCAGGGTTGGCTCCCGACGAGGGAACTCCTCAACGGTCAACCGTAGAGACGTGAAATTTGGTATAGGCATTCCATTATGATGGCAATTACTAAGTTCCACCATGACATGGCTGCTGCACCCAGGGTTGGCTCCCGACGAGGGAACTCCTCAACGGTCAACCGTAGAGACGTGAAATTTGGTATAGGCATTCCATTATGATGGCAATTACTAAGTTCCACCATGACATGGCTGCTGCACCCAGGGTTGGCTCCCGACGAGGGAACTCCTCAACGGTCAACCGTAGAGACGTGAAATTTGGTATAGGCATTCCATTATGACGGCAATTTCTAAGTTCCACCATGACATCGCTGCTGCACCCAGGGTTGGCTCCCGACGAGGGAACTCCTCAACGGTCAACCGTAGAGACGTGAAATTTGGTATAGGCATTCCATTATGATGGCAATTACTAAGTTCCACCATGACATGGCTGCTGCACCCAGGGTTGGCTCCCGACGAGGGAACTCCTCAACGGTCAACCGTAGAGACGTGAAATTTGGTATAGGCATTCCATTATGATGGCAATTACTAAGTTCCACCATGACATGGCTGCTGCACCCAGGGTTGGCTCCCGACGAGGGAACTCCTGAACATAGAAATTGTTATGAATAAATGTCATTTTTCGAAAAAGACCGTGATAGAGTAAATAAAACGCGTTACGGTGTTTGGGCATAACGAAGGCCTTTGAAATCTCTACGAAATGGCATTTTCGAAATTTTGACATTTTGAAATTTTTTATATAAACTTTCATTTTGAACATAGAAATTGTTATGAAAAAATCACATTTTTCACAAAAGAACGAGATAGAGTAAACCTACCGCGTTGCGGTCTTTGGCGAGATCGACACCCCGCTTAAGCTCTACAAAATGGCATTTTTGAAATTTTGACTTTTTGAAAAATTTTATATAAAATTTCATTTTAAACATAGAAATTATTATGAAAAAATCATATTTTTCGAAAAAGATCGTGATAGAGTAAACCTATAGGGTTACGGCGTTCGGACAGAACGACGGCCTTGGTAATCTCTACAAAATGGCATTTTCGAAATTTTGACATTTTGAAAAATTTTATATAAAATTTCATTTTAAACATAGAAATTGTTATGAAAAAATCACATTTTTCGAAAAAGATCGTGATAGAGTAAACCTATAGGGTTACGGCGTTCGGACAGAACGACGGCCTTGGTAATCTCTACAAAATGGCATTTTCGAAATTTTGACATTTTGAAATTTTTTATATAAACTTTCATTTTGAACATAGAAATTGTTATGAAAAAATCACATTTTTCGAAATAAATCGAGATAGAGTAAACCTACCGCGTTGCGGTCTTTGGCGAGATCGACACCCCGCTTAAGCTCTACAAAATGGCATTTTTGAAATTTTGACATTTTGAAAAATTTTATATAAAATTTCATTTTAAACATAGAAATTATAATGAAAAAATCACATTTTTCGAAAAAGATCGTGATAGAGTAAACCTATAGCGTTACGGCGTTCGGACAGAACCACGGCCTTGGTAATCTCTACGAAATGGCATTTTCGAAATTTTGACATTTTGAAATTTTTTATATAAACTTTCATTTTGAACATAGAAATTGTTATGAATAAATGACATTTTTCGAAAAAGACCGTGATAGAGTAAACCTACCGCGTTGCGGTCTTTGGCTAGATCGACACCCCGCTTAAGCTCTACAAAATGGCATTTTTGAAATTTTGACATTTTGAAAAATTTTATATAAAATTTCATTTTAAACATAGAAATTATTATGAAAAAATCACATTTTTCGAAAAAGATCGTGATAGAGTAAACCTATAGCGTTACGGTGTTCGGACAGAACGACGGCCTTGGTAATCTCTACAAAATGTCATTTTCGAAATTTTGACATTTTGAAAAATTTTATATAAAATTTCATTTTAAACATAGAAATTGTTATGAAAAAATCACATTTTTCGAAAAAGATCGTGATAGAGTAAACCTATAGCGTTACGGCGTTCGGACAGAACGACGACCTTGGTAATCTCTACAAAATGGCATTTTCGAAATTTTGACATTTTGAAAAATTTTATATAAACTTTCATTTTGAACATAGAAATTGTTATGAAAAAATCACATTTTTCGAAATAAATCGAGATAGAGTAAACCTACCGCGTTGCGGTCTTTGGCGAGATCGACACCCCGCTTAAGCTCTACAAAATGGCATTTTTGAAATTTTGATATTTTGAAAATTTTTATATAAACTTTCATTTTGAACTTGGAAATTATTATGAAAAAATCACATTTTTCGAAATAAATCGAGATAGAGTAAACCTAACGCGTTACGGTGTTCGGACAGAACGAAGGCCTTTGAAATCTCTACGAAATGGCATTTTCGAAATTTTGACATTTTGAATTTTTTTATATAAACTTTCATTTTGAACATAGAAATTGTTATGAAAAAATCACATTTTTCGAAATAAATTGGCTTCCGACGTTTGAGGGCTATTGCGCTAAAAGGCATCAATAGTCCTCCCTGTTTATTATTATCTAATAGAGTTTTGCTTTGCGCATCTAACGCTTCTTTTAATTTTCAAATCTGAGTAATATTAACGGAATTATAGACGATTTAATATCTGTATAGGTATATTGATTTATCGATTTAACGGTTTTGTTTCCATAGTAACGAGCTCAGGCGGTGGCCCGACTCGCAATAGAATATTTATCGATTTAACGATTTCTGTTTCTATGGTAACTTCAGCCCTCGTCATACTTGCGAAAGTTTATTTATCGATTTTACGATGTTTGTTTTCAATAGTAGCGATCCGAGCCAAGGGAGTTTTAGTATTTTTCCCGCGGCTTCGTTTAATAAATTAAATATTATATTCTTTATTTTATCATATACACACAAGCGAGGTGTCAAAAGATAGGGTTTTAGAACGCTTTTCATTTCATTGCTTCTGCTTTTTATCTCGTCTTCTTCTTCTTCTTTAATTACTTTTCAATACTATTTAATCTGTGCTTTTTCATTTTCATTTTCAGTGCCTTTGATCAACGAGAAGAGACAATATGGAGACCACAGAAATAGAAGTGCCGTTTCGGAATTTCGAAGAAATACCGGAAAGAGCCAGAGATATTGCCCGCGAGGCGTTAAACGAATTAAAAGGAGTAAACAACCTACGGAAAGAGGTACGTGACAAGGACGAGGGAACTCCTCAACGGTCAACCGTAGAGACGTGAAATTTGGTATAGGCATTCCATTATGATGGCAATTACTAAGTTCCACCATGACATGGCTCGATGGCTTACAGGCAATACCACTTAACCCACAAAAAAGCTGAAATCGACTTAAGTGTACAGAAAATTTTCAAATTAAAAACTTTATGTGCTTGTAAAACCTCGGAACCCACGGTCTATTGCATTTAATAATTTCAAATAGTGGCAATACCTCTTATTTCACTACTGCGAAAATTTAGGACACAAAAAATCACGTCCCACAGTGAATGGCTTGGAGTGGCAACACATTCGGGGAAATTTGCGGGCAATTACTCGCAAGCCACACAGCTGTCAAAAATTTTTTGAGGTTAACTTTTGTTCGCGCGTTAATTGTGACTCTAAACTGCGATTTCATTCGGAATACTGTGAAAAATAATGTAAGTACATGTTTGAAATGAGTATTTTATGTTTTTTAATAAATTATGATAATTTCTGTTGCCGTCGAGTTCGTTTTCGCTCAGCAAATAAAACTGAAAAAATGTAGGTAAAACCTTTTCTCTTGTTCACAGCTAGCAGAAATACAGATGGTGCAATGGCTTCGGACTCTTCGGGTGATGAAGAGAAGGAGCAGACATTTAAGAAGAAGTTTAAAAAAATATTAATTCTAAGAAACCAACTTAAGCAAGAGTTGTCTGCATTAAAACTAAGACAAGAAAAAGAAATATCCTTGCAGCCGAAACAGCTGCAGTCCGATCAAGAACTGCTGCAGCAGCCAGACGCTGGCTTGACTGAAGATGAACTCGCTTTAAAAAATACCATAGAGCGTATAATTGCAGCCCCTAATACAATTACACCGGGTCGCTCAGCCTACGGTGAACATGACGGTGGTTAGTAGCTTATATTTTATATTTAGTTACGTATTTAATTAACTCCACCTTATTATGAATATTTTGAGGGTTTGAGGCACTGCTGGATACCAATGCTTCTCCAATCCTTCTACCCTTCAGCGGTATGGTGCTTTTGCCTAACCGCAATACAAATAAATGTCGTCGTCTCACCTAGCGGATTCGCATAATTCTTGTCTACCTAAAACTATTGAGCTTTAGATTTGTTTGTGTAAGCCTTACTGATTTGTGTGTACAAAATACAGAAATAAAAAAGATGACGTTGAATGAGCCCTGCTGTTCACACCAGAAAGATGAGCTACGTCCACCCCAGATACGCCCAGCCAACCCAGAAGCCACTGATGGTTACGGTGAACATGAAGAAGGTGAGCACAATTTATGTACTTGTAAATATTATGCCAAATATTACCCATAACTATCTCCATTTAAAAAATCTTTCCTGTTTGCCAGGACATTCTCTAATTATGTACATTTTACTTGGATATATTTTAATTATATTTTTTTTACTCCATTTCTATGTTCCACATAATTTGTTGTGTGTGTTTGTATTCCACAGAAATTGAACGCATGTTCAATGCATCTCAATCATCAAATTCAAGTGAAACCCATCCGTTCGCTGATAGTGGTTCAGAATACATCCCGACAAGCGATTCGGAAAGCACCCCAAGCATAATAGAAAACGAGGACCCCAACATCCGGGAATATGGCGATCCTGATGAAGGTATTTCATTATTATCTAATCGAAATTCAATTGTATAAAAACATTTTATTGATTTTTATGGATCTGTCATGAGTGGCTACATCACCTACTATACATGCCCGTGATGCCAGCCTAACACATCTTAGTGATATCTGGATGCCATATTAGTACTTCCACCATTTACTACAGCTAGTAAAAAATGTATAATAACTTTTTTCAGGAAGAAAACGAACACGGGTAGCTGACCCTACAAATTGGAAGCGGCAAAAAGCAAAAATCCTTCGAATGCAGGGAAAGAAATACATTGGATTCACCCGTACTGATAATAAAATTCATCAAAATAAACCAAGAGCAGCTCGAAAAATTGGCCCTAAATGTGATTTGAAACTATGTTCTAAAACCTCTAAAAGACAATGTCAATCTATATCGGAAAATGAAAGGAATGACATTTTCAAAAAGTTTTGGGGCGACATGGATTGGAAACAAAGAAAAATCTTCATCGTAAACCACGTCACGCAAACAGCTCCTTTGCGAAGATATAAAAAAGATGGTGATTCTAAGAGAGATTCGACAAAGTTTTATCATCTAACGGTTGGTGATAAAAGAGTGCAAGTATGTAAGAAGACATTTTTGTCGACCCTAGGCTTAGGAGAATTCACAGTAAGAGGTTGGTTAAAAAAAAGTGAACATGGAATGCATAACAAACCACAAGCGGCGATCAAGAATACTGAAAAACGGGACTTTATGATTCAATTCTTTGATACTTTGCCGAAGCTGCCATCGCACTACGCTCGAAAAGACACAAGAAAATTATATCTACAAGCGGATATAAAATCACACCGACATTTGTATGGCATTTACAAACAGTTCTGCGAAGATGCTCAAAAGACTGACAGAATAGCATCGATAAAATTATTTCATGAAGTGTTTTTCATGAAAAATCTCGCCATTTACAAATTGAAAAAGGATAAGTGTGACTTGTGCGAAGGATTTAAAATTGGAGGCATCGATGAAACTGTGCACCGTGAGCATGTTCTGAAAAAAGATAAGGCAAGGGAAGAAAAAAGCAATGATAAAGAGCGCGCATTAAAAGGCGAGTGCACTGTCCTTACAATGGATCTGCAAGCTGTAAAGAATTCTCCAGATTTAAAATGCAGTGCCTTTTACTATAAGACCAAACTGTCCTGCCATAATTTCACTGTTTACAATTTGGCTACGCATCACGCAAGATGTTATTGGTATACTGAATGCGATACTGACCAAACTGCTTCAACCTATGCGTCGTGCTTAATTGATTACTTAAAGGAATGCTGTATGAATGAAAAGAAGAAAATTATTATATACTCTGACGGGTGCACCGCCCAAAATAGAAACACAATTTTATCAAATGCTCTCCTTGATTACTCCATAAATAATAATATAGCTATTGAACAAAAATTCCTCGAGGTTGGCCATACACAAATGGAGTGTGACTCGGTGCATGCTTCCATAGAGAGACGCATAAAAAATAGAGAAATTCACTTGCCTAGTGAGTACATTTCGATAACTAGAGAAGCCCGTACAAAGCCGTTTCCATATGAGGTAAAGTTTTTGGACTATACATTCTTTACAAATTATGATGACAGCGCTCTACAGAGGTACACTTCTATACGTCCTGGGAAGAAAGCAGGTGATCCTTGCGTCGTAGATATAAGAATGATAAAGTACAGTCCTCATGACCATAAAATTTTAGTCAAATTGAACTTTGACAGTGACTTCATGGAGCTTCCGCATCGACCAAAACAAAGAAGCAATGAAGATTCTCTGCCACGACCGGAATGGCCTCGCCTACACAAGAGCAAACTGAAAATAACGGCTAGAAAATGGAAAGACTTACAAGACCTCAAGTTTGCTCTTCCTTCAGATACTCACCATTTCTACGATTCACTTCCACATTATAACTGAGAAAGCGATTTTTAAAATTTTAAGCTTTATTCATAAGTATAATACTTTGTTTAAAAAAATACCATTTTTAACTGTTTTATTGATAAAAATAAAAGATACCAGAAATTAATATTGCAAAATCAATACCTCTTATTCCACAATATTTCTCATTTGAACATTATAAGTGAAAGACAGTATCTCCTATTCCACAATAACTCCTAAAATAGAATATTTAAAATCATATTTTTTAATTAAAACTACTAAAAGCAATGAAACAGAAACAACAACCACAAAACATTTACATTTATTTAATTTTGTGTGAAATAAAACAGTTTTTACTCTCTCCTGTAAAATTTGGTCTCCGTGGGTTACGAGGTATTGCCTGTAAGCCATCGGGCTGCTGCACCCAGGGTTGGCTCCCGACGAGGGAACTTCTCAACGGTCAACCGTAGAGACGTGAAATTTGGTATAGGCATTCCATTATGATGGCAATTACTAAGTTCCACCATGACATGGCTGCTGCACCCAGGGTTGGCTCCCGACGAGGGAACTCCTCAACGGTCAACCGTAGAGACGTGAAATTTGGTATAGGCATTCCATTATGATGGCAATTACTAAGTTCCACCATGACATGGCTGCTGCACCCAGGGTTGGCTCCCGACGAGGGAACTCCTCAACGGTCAACCGTAGAGACGTGAAATTTGGTATAGGCATTCCATTATGATGGCAATTACTAAGTTCCACCATGACATGGCTGCTGCACCCAGGGTTGGCTCCCGACGAGGGAACTCCTCAACGGTCAACCGTAGAGACGTGAAATTTGGTATAGGCATTCCATTATGACGGCAATTTCTAAGTTCCACCATGACATCGCTGCTGCACCCAGGGTTGGCTCCCGACGAGGGAACTCCTCAACGGTCAACCGTAGAGACGTGAAATTTGGTATAGGCATTCCATTATGATGGCAATTACTAAGTTCCACCATGACATGGCTGCTGCACCCAGGGTTGGCTCCCGACGAGGGAACTCCTCAACGGTCAACCGTAGAGACGTGAAATTTGGTATAGGCATTCCATTATGATGGCAATTACTAAGTTCCACCATGACATGGCTGCTGCACCCAGGGTTGGCTCCCGACGAGGGAACTCCTCAACGGTCAACCGTAGAGACGTGAAATTTGGTATAGGCATTCCATTATGATGGCAATTACTAAGTTCCACCATGACATGGCTGCTGCACCCAGGGTTGGCTCCCGACGAGGGAACTCCTCAACGGTCAACCGTAGAGACGTGAAATTTGGTATAGGCATTCCATTATGATGGCAATTACTAAGTTCCACCATGACATGGCTGCTGCACCCAGGGTTGGCTCCCGACGAGGGAACTCCTCAACGGTCAACCGTAGAGACGTGAAATTTGGTATAGGCATTCCATTATGACGGCAATTTCTAAGTTCCACCATGACATCGCTGCTGCACCCAGGGTTGGCTCCCGACGAGGGAACTCCTCAACGGTCAACCGTAGAGACGTGAAATTTGGTATAGGCATTCCATTATGATGGCAATTACTAAGTTCCACCATGACATGGCTGCTGCACCCAGGGTTGGCTCCCGACGAGGGAACTCCTCAACGGTCAACCGTAGAGACGTGAAATTTGGTATAGGCATTCCATTATGATGGCAATTACTAAGTTCCACCATGACATGGCTGCTGCACCCAGGGTTGGCTCCCGACGAGGGAACTCCTGAACATAGAAATTGTTATGAATAAATGTCATTTTTCGAAAAAGACCGTGATAGAGTAAATAAAACGCGTTACGGTGTTTGGGCATAACGAAGGCCTTTGAAATCTCTACGAAATGGCATTTTCGAAATTTTGACATTTTGAAATTTTTTATATAAACTTTCATTTTGAACATAGAAATTGTTATGAAAAAATCACATTTTTCACAAAAGAACGAGATAGAGTAAACCTACCGCGTTGCGGTCTTTGGCGAGATCGACACCCCGCTTAAGCTCTACAAAATGGCATTTTTGAAATTTTGACTTTTTGAAAAATTTTATATAAAATTTCATTTTAAACATAGAAATTATTATGAAAAAATCATATTTTTCGAAAAAGATCGTGATAGAGTAAACCTATAGGGTTACGGCGTTCGGACAGAACGACGGCCTTGGTAATCTCTACAAAATGGCATTTTCGAAATTTTGACATTTTGAAAAATTTTATATAAAATTTCATTTTAAACATAGAAATTGTTATGAAAAAATCACATTTTTCGAAAAAGATCGTGATAGAGTAAACCTATAGGGTTACGGCGTTCGGACAGAACGACGGCCTTGGTAATCTCTACAAAATGGCATTTTCGAAATTTTGACATTTTGAAATTTTTTATATAAACTTTCATTTTGAACATAGAAATTGTTATGAAAAAATCACATTTTTCGAAATAAATCGAGATAGAGTAAACCTACCGCGTTGCGGTCTTTGGCGAGATCGACACCCCGCTTAAGCTCTACAAAATGGCATTTTTGAAATTTTGATATTTTGAAAATTTTTATATAAACTTTCATTTTGAACTTGGAAATTATTATGAAAAAATCACATTTTTCGAAATAAATCGAGATAGAGTAAACCTAACGCGTTACGGTGTTCGGACAGAACGAAGGCCTTTGAAATCTCTACGAAATGGCATTTTCGAAATTTTGACATTTTGAATTTTTTTATATAAACTTTCATTTTGAACATAGAAATTGTTATGAAAAAATCACATTTTTCGAAATAAATTGGCTTCCGACGTTTGAGGGCTATTGCGCTAAAAGGCATCAATAGTCCTCCCTGTTTATTATTATCTAATAGAGTTTTGCTTTGCGCATCTAACGCTTCTTTTAATTTTCAAATCTGAGTAATATTAACGGAATTATAGACGATTTAATATCTGTATAGGTATATTGATTTATCGATTTAACGGTTTTGTTTCCATAGTAACGAGCTCAGGCGGTGGCCCGACTCGCAATAGAATATTTATCGATTTAACGATTTCTGTTTCTATGGTAACTTCAGCCCTCGTCATACTTGCGAAAGTTTATTTATCGATTTTACGATGTTTGTTTTCAATAGTAGCGATCCGAGCCAAGGGAGTTTTAGTATTTTTCCCGCGGCTTCGTTTAATAAATTAAATATTATATTCTTTATTTTATCATATACACACAAGCGAGGTGTCAAAAGATAGGGTTTTAGAACGCTTTTCATTTCATTGCTTCTGCTTTTTATCTCGTCTTCTTCTTCTTCTTTAATTACTTTTCAATACTATTTAATCTGTGCTTTTTCATTTTCATTTTCAGTGCCTTTGATCAACGAGAAGAGACAATATGGAGACCACAGAAATAGAAGTGCCGTTTCGGAATTTCGAAGAAATACCGGAAAGAGCCAGAGATATTGCCCGCGAGGCGTTAAACGAATTAAAAGGAGTAAACAACCTACGGAAAGAGGTACGTGACAAGGACGAGGGAACTCCTCAACGGTCAACCGTAGAGACGTGAAATTTGGTATAGGCATTCCATTATGATGGCAATTACTAAGTTCCACCATGACATGGCTGCTGCACCCAGGGTTGGCTCCCGACGAGGGAACTTCTCAACGGTCAACCGTAGAGACGTGAAATTTGGTATAGGCATTCCATTATGATGGCAATTACTAAGTTCCACCATGACATGGCTGCTGCACCCAGGGTTGGCTCCCGACGAGGGAACTCCTCAACGGTCAACCGTAGAGACGTGAAATTTGGTATAGGCATTCCATTATGATGGCAATTACTAAGTTCCACCATGACATGGCTGCTGCACCCAGGGTTGGCTCCCGACGAGGGAACTCCTCAACGGTCAACCGTAGAGACGTGAAATTTGGTATAGGCATTCCATTATGATGGCAATTACTAAGTTCCACCATGACATGGCTGCTGCACCCAGGGTTGGCTCCCGACGAGGGAACTCCTCAACGGTCAACCGTAGAGACGTGAAATTTGGTATAGGCATTCCATTATGACGGCAATTTCTAAGTTCCACCATGACATCGCTGCTGCACCCAGGGTTGGCTCCCGACGAGGGAACTCCTCAACGGTCAACCGTAGAGACGTGAAATTTGGTATAGGCATTCCATTATGATGGCAATTACTAAGTTCCACCATGACATGGCTGCTGCACCCAGGGTTGGCTCCCGACGAGGGAACTCCTCAACGGTCAACCGTAGAGACGTGAAATTTGGTATAGGCATTCCATTATGATGGCAATTACTAAGTTCCACCATGACATGGCTGCTGCACCCAGGGTTGGCTCCCGACGAGGGAACTCCTCAACGGTCAACCGTAGAGACGTGAAATTTGGTATAGGCATTCCATTATGATGGCAATTACTAAGTTCCACCATGACATGGCTGCTGCACCCAGGGTTGGCTCCCGACGAGGGAACTCCTCAACGGTCAACCGTAGAGACGTGAAATTTGGTATAGGCATTCCATTATGATGGCAATTACTAAGTTCCACCATGACATGGCTGCTGCACCCAGGGTTGGCTCCCGACGAGGGAACTCCTCGACGGTCAACCGTAGAGACGTGAAATTTGGTATAGGCATTCCATTATGACGGCAATTTCTAAGTTCCACCATGACATCGCTGCTGCACCCAGGGTTGGCTCCCGACGAGGGAACTCCTCAACGGTCAACCGTAGAGACGTGAAATTTGGTATAGGCATTCCATTATGATGGCAATTACTAAGTTCCACCATGACATGGCTGCTGCACCCAGGGTTGGCTCCCGACGAGGGAACTCCTCAACGGTCAACCGTAGAGACGTGAAATTTGGTATAGGCATTCCATTATGATGGCAATTACTAAGTTCCACCATGACATGGCTGCTGCACCCAGGGTTGGCTCCCGACGAGGGAACTCCTGAACATAGAAATTGTTATGAATAAATGTCATTTTTCGAAAAAGACCGTGATAGAGTAAATAAAACGCGTTACGGTGTTTGGGCATAACGAAGGCCTTTGAAATCTCTACGAAATGGCATTTTCGAAATTTTGACATTTTGAAATTTTTTATATAAACTTTCATTTTGAACATAGAAATTGTTATGAAAAAATCACATTTTTCACAAAAGAACGAGATAGAGTAAACCTACCGCGTTGCGGTCTTTGGCGAGATCGACACCCCGCTTAAGCTCTACAAAATGGCATTTTTGAAATTTTGACTTTTTGAAAAATTTTATATAAAATTTCATTTTAAACATAGAAATTATTATGAAAAAATCATATTTTTCGAAAAAGATCGTGATAGAGTAAACCTATAGGGTTACGGCGTTCGGACAGAACGACGGCCTTGGTAATCTCTACAAAATGGCATTTTCGAAATTTTGACATTTTGAAAAATTTTATATAAAATTTCATTTTAAACATAGAAATTGTTATGAAAAAATCACATTTTTCGAAAAAGATCGTGATAGAGTAAACCTATAGGGTTACGGCGTTCGGACAGAACGACGGCCTTGGTAATCTCTACAAAATGGCATTTTCGAAATTTTGACATTTTGAAATTTTTTATATAAACTTTCATTTTGAACATAGAAATTGTTATGAAAAAATCACATTTTTCGAAATAAATCGAGATAGAGTAAACCTACCGCGTTGCGGTCTTTGGCGAGATCGACACCCCGCTTAAGCTCTACAAAATGGCATTTTTGAAATTTTGACATTTTGAAAAATTTTATATAAAATTTCATTTTAAACATAGAAATTATAATGAAAAAATCACATTTTTCGAAAAAGATCGTGATAGAGTAAACCTATAGCGTTACGGCGTTCGGACAGAACCACGGCCTTGGTAATCTCTACGAAATGGCATTTTCGAAATTTTGACATTTTGAAATTTTTTATATAAACTTTCATTTTGAACATAGAAATTGTTATGAATAAATGACATTTTTCGAAAAAGACCGTGATAGAGTAAACCTACCGCGTTGCGGTCTTTGGCTAGATCGACACCCCGCTTAAGCTCTACAAAATGGCATTTTTGAAATTTTGACATTTTGAAAAATTTTATATAAAATTTCATTTTAAACATAGAAATTATTATGAAAAAATCACATTTTTCGAAAAAGATCGTGATAGAGTAAACCTATAGCGTTACGGCGTTCGGACAGAACGACGGCCTTGGTAATCTCTACAAAATGGCATTTTCGAAATTTTGACATTTTGAAAAATTTTATATAAAATTTCATTTTAAACATAGAAATTGTTATGAAAAAATCACATTTTTCGAAAAAGATCGTGATAGAGTAAACCTATAGCGTTACGGCGTTCGGACAGAACGACGACCTTGGTAATCTCTACAAAATGGCATTTTCGAAATTTTGACATTTTGAAAAATTTTATATAAACTTTCATTTTGAACATAGAAATTGTTATGAAAAAATCACATTTTTCGAAATAAATCGAGATAGAGTAAACCTACCGCGTTGCGGTCTTTGGCGAGATCGACACCCCGCTTAAGCTCTACAAAATGGCATTTTTGAAATTTTGATATTTTGAAAATTTTTATATAAACTTTCATTTTGAACTTGGAAATTATTATGAAAAAATCACATTTTTCGAAATAAATCGAGATAGAGTAAACCTAACGCGTTACGGTGTTCGGACAGAACGAAGGCCTTTGAAATCTCTACGAAATGGCATTTTCGAAATTTTGACATTTTGAATTTTTTTATATAAACTTTCATTTTGAACATAGAAATTGTTATGAAAAAATCACATTTTTCGAAATAAATTGGCTTCCGACGTTTGAGGGCTATTGCGCTAAAAGGCATCAATAGTCCTCCCTGTTTATTATTATCTAATAGAGTTTTGCTTTGCGCATCTAACGCTTCTTTTAATTTTCAAATCTGAGTAATATTAACGGAATTATAGACGATTTAATATCTGTATAGGTATATTGATTTATCGATTTAACGGTTTTGTTTCCATAGTAACGAGCTCAGGCGGTGGCCCGACTCGCAATAGAATATTTATCGATTTAACGATTTCTGTTTCTATGGTAACTTCAGCCCTCGTCATACTTGCGAAAGTTTATTTATCGATTTTACGATGTTTGTTTTCAATAGTAGCGATCCGAGCCAAGGGAGTTTTAGTATTTTTCCCGCGGCTTCGTTTAATAAATTAAATATTATATTCTTTATTTTATCATATACACACAAGCGAGGTGTCAAAAGATAGGGTTTTAGAACGCTTTTCATTTCATTGCTTCTGCTTTTTATCTCGTCTTCTTCTTCTTCTTTAATTACTTTTCAATACTATTTAATCTGTGCTTTTTCATTTTCATTTTCAGTGCCTTTGATCAACGAGAAGAGACAATATGGAGACCACAGAAATAGAAGTGCCGTTTCGGAATTTCGAAGAAATACCGGAAAGAGCCAGAGATATTGCCCGCGAGGCGTTAAACGAATTAAAAGGAGTAAACAACCTACGGAAAGAGGTACGTGACAAGGACGAGGGAACTCCTCAACGGTCAACCGTAGAGACGTGAAATTTGGTATAGGCATTCCATTATGATGGCAATTACTAAGTTCCACCATGACATGGCTGCTGCACCCAGGGTTGGCTCCCGACGAGGGAACTTCTCAACGGTCAACCGTAGAGACGTGAAATTTGGTATAGGCATTCCATTATGATGGCAATTACTAAGTTCCACCATGACATGGCTGCTGCACCCAGGGTTGGCTCCCGACGAGGGAACTCCTCAACGGTCAACCGTAGAGACGTGAAATTTGGTATAGGCATTCCATTATGATGGCAATTACTAAGTTCCACCATGACATGGCTGCTGCACCCAGGGTTGGCTCCCGACGAGGGAACTCCTCAACGGTCAACCGTAGAGACGTGAAATTTGGTATAGGCATTCCATTATGATGGCAATTACTAAGTTCCACCATGACATGGCTGCTGCACCCAGGGTTGGCTCCCGACGAGGGAACTCCTCAACGGTCAACCGTAGAGACGTGAAATTTGGTATAGGCATTCCATTATGACGGCAATTTCTAAGTTCCACCATGACATCGCTGCTGCACCCAGGGTTGGCTCCCGACGAGGGAACTCCTCAACGGTCAACCGTAGAGACGTGAAATTTGGTATAGGCATTCCATTATGATGGCAATTACTAAGTTCCACCATGACATGGCTGCTGCACCCAGGGTTGGCTCCCGACGAGGGAACTCCTCAACGGTCAACCGTAGAGACGTGAAATTTGGTATAGGCATTCCATTATGATGGCAATTACTAAGTTCCACCATGACATGGCTGCTGCACCCAGGGTTGGCTCCCGACGAGGGAACTCCTCAACGGTCAACCGTAGAGACGTGAAATTTGGTATAGGCATTCCATTATGATGGCAATTACTAAGTTCCACCATGACATGGCTGCTGCACCCAGGGTTGGCTCCCGACGAGGGAACTCCTCAACGGTCAACCGTAGAGACGTGAAATTTGGTATAGGCATTCCATTATGATGGCAATTACTAAGTTCCACCATGACATGGCTGCTGCACCCAGGGTTGGCTCCCGACGAGGGAACTCCTCGACGGTCAACCGTAGAGACGTGAAATTTGGTATAGGCATTCCATTATGACGGCAATTTCTAAGTTCCACCATGACATCGCTGCTGCACCCAGGGTTGGCTCCCGACGAGGGAACTCCTCAACGGTCAACCGTAGAGACGTGAAATTTGGTATAGGCATTCCATTATGATGGCAATTACTAAGTTCCACCATGACATGGCTGCTGCACCCAGGGTTGGCTCCCGACGAGGGAACTCCTCAACGGTCAACCGTAGAGACGTGAAATTTGGTATAGGCATTCCATTATGATGGCAATTACTAAGTTCCACCATGACATGGCTGCTGCACCCAGGGTTGGCTCCCGACGAGGGAACTCCTGAACATAGAAATTGTTATGAATAAATGTCATTTTTCGAAAAAGACCGTGATAGAGTAAATAAAACGCGTTACGGTGTTTGGGCATAACGAAGGCCTTTGAAATCTCTACGAAATGGCATTTTCGAAATTTTGACATTTTGAAATTTTTTATATAAACTTTCATTTTGAACATAGAAATTGTTATGAAAAAATCACATTTTTCACAAAAGAACGAGATAGAGTAAACCTACCGCGTTGCGGTCTTTGGCGAGATCGACACCCCGCTTAAGCTCTACAAAATGGCATTTTTGAAATTTTGACTTTTTGAAAAATTTTATATAAAATTTCATTTTAAACATAGAAA
The DNA here is from genome assembly GCA_944548615.1 of Micropterix aruncella. Taxonomy (NCBI): domain Eukaryota; kingdom Metazoa; phylum Arthropoda; class Insecta; order Lepidoptera; family Micropterigidae; genus Micropterix; species Micropterix aruncella. The sequence goes on from CALYMY010000324.1 coordinate 23,877, forward strand.
TTATTATGAAAAAATCATATTTTTCGAAAAAGATCGTGATAGAGTAAACCTATAGGGTTACGGCGTTCGGACAGAACGACGGCCTTGGTAATCTCTACAAAATGGCATTTTCGAAATTTTGACATTTTGAAAAATTTTATATAAAATTTCATTTTAAACATAGAAATTGTTATGAAAAAATCACATTTTTCGAAAAAGATCGTGATAGAGTAAACCTATAGGGTTACGGCGTTCGGACAGAACGACGGCCTTGGTAATCTCTACAAAATGGCATTTTCGAAATTTTGACATTTTGAAATTTTTTATATAAACTTTCATTTTGAACATAGAAATTGTTATGAAAAAATCACATTTTTCGAAATAAATCGAGATAGAGTAAACCTACCGCGTTGCGGTCTTTGGCGAGATCGACACCCCGCTTAAGCTCTACAAAATGGCATTTTTGAAATTTTGACATTTTGAAAAATTTTATATAAAATTTCATTTTAAACATAGAAATTATAATGAAAAAATCACATTTTTCGAAAAAGATCGTGATAGAGTAAACCTATAGCGTTACGGCGTTCGGACAGAACCACGGCCTTGGTAATCTCTACGAAATGGCATTTTCGAAATTTTGACATTTTGAAATTTTTTATATAAACTTTCATTTTGAACATAGAAATTGTTATGAATAAATGACATTTTTCGAAAAAGACCGTGATAGAGTAAACCTACCGCGTTGCGGTCTTTGGCTAGATCGACACCCCGCTTAAGCTCTACAAAATGGCATTTTTGAAATTTTGACATTTTGAAAAATTTTATATAAAATTTCATTTTAAACATAGAAATTATTATGAAAAAATCACATTTTTCGAAAAAGATCGTGATAGAGTAAACCTATAGCGTTACGGCGTTCGGACAGAACGACGGCCTTGGTAATCTCTACAAAATGGCATTTTCGAAATTTTGACATTTTGAAAAATTTTATATAAAATTTCATTTTAAACATAGAAATTGTTATGAAAAAATCACATTTTTCGAAAAAGATCGTGATAGAGTAAACCTATAGCGTTACGGCGTTCGGACAGAACGACGACCTTGGTAATCTCTACAAAATGGCATTTTCGAAATTTTGACATTTTGAAAAATTTTATATAAACTTTCATTTTGAACATAGAAATTGTTATGAAAAAATCACATTTTTCGAAATAAATCGAGATAGAGTAAACCTACCGCGTTGCGGTCTTTGGCGAGATCGACACCCCGCTTAAGCTCTACAAAATGGCATTTTTGAAATTTTGATATTTTGAAAATTTTTATATAAACTTTCATTTTGAACTTGGAAATTATTATGAAAAAATCACATTTTTCGAAATAAATCGAGATAGAGTAAACCTAACGCGTTACGGTGTTCGGACAGAACGAAGGCCTTTGAAATCTCTACGAAATGGCATTTTCGAAATTTTGACATTTTGAATTTTTTTATATAAACTTTCATTTTGAACATAGAAATTGTTATGAAAAAATCACATTTTTCGAAATAAATTGGCTTCCGACGTTTGAGGGCTATTGCGCTAAAAGGCATCAATAGTCCTCCCTGTTTATTATTATCTAATAGAGTTTTGCTTTGCGCATCTAACGCTTCTTTTAATTTTCAAATCTGAGTAATATTAACGGAATTATAGACGATTTAATATCTGTATAGGTATATTGATTTATCGATTTAACGGTTTTGTTTCCATAGTAACGAGCTCAGGCGGTGGCCCGACTCGCAATAGAATATTTATCGATTTAACGATTTCTGTTTCTATGGTAACTTCAGCCCTCGTCATACTTGCGAAAGTTTATTTATCGATTTTACGATGTTTGTTTTCAATAGTAGCGATCCGAGCCAAGGGAGTTTTAGTATTTTTCCCGCGGCTTCGTTTAATAAATTAAATATTATATTCTTTATTTTATCATATACACACAAGCGAGGTGTCAAAAGATAGGGTTTTAGAACGCTTTTCATTTCATTGCTTCTGCTTTTTATCTCGTCTTCTTCTTCTTCTTTAATTACTTTTCAATACTATTTAATCTGTGCTTTTTCATTTTCATTTTCAGTGCCTTTGATCAACGAGAAGAGACAATATGGAGACCACAGAAATAGAAGTGCCGTTTCGGAATTTCGAAGAAATACCGGAAAGAGCCAGAGATATTGCCCGCGAGGCGTTAAACGAATTAAAAGGAGTAAACAACCTACGGAAAGAGGTACGTGACAAGGACGAGGGAACTCCTCAACGGTCAACCGTAGAGACGTGAAATTTGGTATAGGCATTCCATTATGATGGCAATTACTAAGTTCCACCATGACATGGCTGCTGCACCCAGGGTTGGCTCCCGACGAGGGAACTTCTCAACGGTCAACCGTAGAGACGTGAAAATTTGGTATAGGCATTCCATTATGATGGCAATTACTAAGTTCCACCATGACATGGCTGCTGCACCCAGGGTTGGCTCCCGACGAGGGAACTCCTCAACGGTCAACCGTAGAGACGTGAAATTTGGTATAGGCATTCCATTATGATGGCAATTACTAAGTTCCACCATGACATGGCTGCTGCACCCAGGGTTGGCTCCCGACGAGGGAACTCCTCAACGGTCAACCGTAGAGACGTGAAATTTGGTATAGGCATTCCATTATGATGGCAATTACTAAGTTCCACCATGACATGGCTGCTGCACCCAGGGTTGGCTCCCGACGAGGGAACTCCTCAACGGTCAACCGTAGAGACGTGAAATTTGGTATAGGCATTCCATTATGACGGCAATTTCTAAGTTCCACCATGACATCGCTGCTGCACCCAGGGTTGGCTCCCGACGAGGGAACTCCTCAACGGTCAACCGTAGAGACGTGAAATTTGGTATAGGCATTCCATTATGATGGCAATTACTAAGTTCCACCATGACATGGCTGCTGCACCCAGGGTTGGCTCCCGACGAGGGAACTCCTCAACGGTCAACCGTAGAGACGTGAAATTTGGTATAGGCATTCCATTATGATGGCAATTACTAAGTTCCACCATGACATGGCTGCTGCACCCAGGGTTGGCTCCCGACGAGGGAACTCCTCAACGGTCAACCGTAGAGACGTGAAATTTGGTATAGGCATTCCATTATGATGGCAATTACTAAGTTCCACCATGACATGGCTGCTGCACCCAGGGTTGGCTCCCGACGAGGGAACTCCTCAACGGTCAACCGTAGAGACGTGAAATTTGGTATAGGCATTCCATTATGATGGCAATTACTAAGTTCCACCATGACATGGCTGCTGCACCCAGGGTTGGCTCCCGACGAGGGAACTCCTCAACGGTCAACCGTAGAGACGTGAAATTTGGTATAGGCATTCCATTATGACGGCAATTTCTAAGTTCCACCATGACATCGCTGCTGCACCCAGGGTTGGCTCCCGACGAGGGAACTCCTCAACGGTCAACCGTAGAGACGTGAAATTTGGTATAGGCATTCCATTATGATGGCAATTACTAAGTTCCACCATGACATGGCTGCTGCACCCAGGGTTGGCTCCCGACGAGGGAACTCCTCAACGGTCAACCGTAGAGACGTGAAATTTGGTATAGGCATTCCATTATGATGGCAATTACTAAGTTCCACCATGACATGGCTGCTGCACCCAGGGTTGGCTCCCGACGAGGGAACTCCTGAACATAGAAATTGTTATGAATAAATGTCATTTTTCGAAAAAGACCGTGATAGAGTAAATAAAACGCGTTACGGTGTTTGGGCATAACGAAGGCCTTTGAAATCTCTACGAAATGGCATTTTCGAAATTTTGACATTTTGAAATTTTTTATATAAACTTTCATTTTGAACATAGAAATTGTTATGAAAAAATCACATTTTTCACAAAAGAACGAGATAGAGTAAACCTACCGCGTTGCGGTCTTTGGCGAGATCGACACCCCGCTTAAGCTCTACAAAATGGCATTTTTGAAATTTTGACTTTTTGAAAAATTTTATATAAAATTTCATTTTAAACATAGAAATTATTATGAAAAAATCATATTTTTCGAAAAAGATCGTGATAGAGTAAACCTATAGGGTTACGGCGTTCGGACAGAACGACGGCCTTGGTAATCTCTACAAAATGGCATTTTCGAAATTTTGACATTTTGAAAAATTTTATATAAAATTTCATTTTAAACATAGAAATTGTTATGAAAAAATCACATTTTTCGAAAAAGATCGTGATAGAGTAAACCTATAGGGTTACGGCGTTCGGACAGAACGACGGCCTTGGTAATCTCTACAAAATGGCATTTTCGAAATTTTGACATTTTGAAATTTTTTATATAAACTTTCATTTTGAACATAGAAATTGTTATGAAAAAATCACATTTTTCGAAATAAATCGAGATAGAGTAAACCTACCGCGTTGCGGTCTTTGGCGAGATCGACACCCCGCTTAAGCTCTACAAAATGGCATTTTTGAAATTTTGACATTTTGAAAAATTTTATATAAAATTTCATTTTAAACATAGAAATTATAATGAAAAAATCACATTTTTCGAAAAAGATCGTGATAGAGTAAACCTATAGCGTTACGGCGTTCGGACAGAACCACGGCCTTGGTAATCTCTACGAAATGGCATTTTCGAAATTTTGACATTTTGAAATTTTTTATATAAACTTTCATTTTGAACATAGAAATTGTTATGAATAAATGACATTTTTCGAAAAAGACCGTGATAGAGTAAACCTACCGCGTTGCGGTCTTTGGCTAGATCGACACCCCGCTTAAGCTCTACAAAATGGCATTTTTGAAATTTTGACATTTTGAAAAATTTTATATAAAATTTCATTTTAAACATAGAAATTATTATGAAAAAATCACATTTTTCGAAAAAGATCGTGATAGAGTAAACCTATAGCGTTACGGCGTTCGGACAGAACGACGGCCTTGGTAATCTCTACAAAATGGCATTTTCGAAATTTTGACATTTTGAAAAATTTTATATAAAATTTCATTTTAAACATAGAAATTGTTATGAAAAAATCACATTTTTCGAAAAAGATCGTGATAGAGTAAACCTATAGCGTTACGGCGTTCGGACAGAACGACGACCTTGGTAATCTCTACAAAATGGCATTTTCGAAATTTTGACATTTTGAAAAATTTTATATAAACTTTCATTTTGAACATAGAAATTGTTATGAAAAAATCACATTTTTCGAAATAAATCGAGATAGAGTAAACCTACCGCGTTGCGGTCTTTGGCGAGATCGACACCCCGCTTAAGCTCTACAAAATGGCATTTTTGAAATTTTGATATTTTGAAAATTTTTATATAAACTTTCATTTTGAACTTGGAAATTATTATGAAAAAATCACATTTTTCGAAATAAATCGAGATAGAGTAAACCTAACGCGTTACGGTGTTCGGACAGAACGAAGGCCTTTGAAATCTCTACGAAATGGCATTTTCGAAATTTTGACATTTTGAATTTTTTTATATAAACTTTCATTTTGAACATAGAAATTGTTATGAAAAAATCACATTTTTCGAAATAAATTGGCTTCCGACGTTTGAGGGCTATTGCGCTAAAAGGCATCAATAGTCCTCCCTGTTTATTATTATCTAATAGAGTTTTGCTTTGCGCATCTAACGCTTCTTTTAATTTTCAAATCTGAGTAATATTAACGGAATTATAGACGATTTAATATCTGTATAGGTATATTGATTTATCGATTTAACGGTTTTGTTTCCATAGTAACGAGCTCAGGCGGTGGCCCGACTCGCAATAGAATATTTATCGATTTAACGATTTCTGTTTCTATGGTAACTTCAGCCCTCGTCATACTTGCGAAAGTTTATTTATCGATTTTACGATGTTTGTTTTCAATAGTAGCGATCCGAGCCAAGGGAGTTTTAGTATTTTTCCCGCGGCTTCGTTTAATAAATTAAATATTATATTCTTTATTTTATCATATACACACAAGCGAGGTGTCAAAAGATAGGGTTTTAGAACGCTTTTCATTTCATTGCTTCTGCTTTTTATCTCGTCTTCTTCTTCTTCTTTAATTACTTTTCAATACTATTTAATCTGTGCTTTTTCATTTTCATTTTCAGTGCCTTTGATCAACGAGAAGAGACAATATGGAGACCACAGAAATAGAAGTGCCGTTTCGGAATTTCGAAGAAATACCGGAAAGAGCCAGAGATATTGCCCGCGAGGCGTTAAACGAATTAAAAGGAGTAAACAACCTACGGAAAGAGGTACGTGACAAGGACGAGGGAACTCCTCAACGGTCAACCGTAGAGACGTGAAATTTGGTATAGGCATTCCATTATGATGGCAATTACTAAGTTCCACCATGACATGGCTGCTGCACCCAGGGTTGGCTCCCGACGAGGGAACTTCTCAACGGTCAACCGTAGAGACGTGAAATTTGGTATAGGCATTCCATTATGATGGCAATTACTAAGTTCCACCATGACATGGCTGCTGCACCCAGGGTTGGCTCCCGACGAGGGAACTCCTCAACGGTCAACCGTAGAGACGTGAAATTTGGTATAGGCATTCCATTATGATGGCAATTACTAAGTTCCACCATGACATGGCTGCTGCACCCAGGGTTGGCTCCCGACGAGGGAACTCCTCAACGGTCAACCGTAGAGACGTGAAATTTGGTACAGGCATTCCATTATGATGGCAATTACTAAGTTCCACCATGACATGGCTGCTGCACCCAGGGTTGGCTCCCGACGAGGGAACTCCTCAACGGTCAACCGTAGAGACGTGAAATTTGGTATAGGCATTCCATTATGACGGCAATTTCTAAGTTCCACCATGACATCGCTGCTGCACCCAGGGTTGGCTCCCGACGAGGGAACTCCTCAACGGTCAACCGTAGAGACGTGAAATTTGGTATAGGCATTCCATTATGATGGCAATTACTAAGTTCCACCATGACATGGCTGCTGCACCCAGGGTTGGCTCCCGACGAGGGAACTCCTCAACGGTCAACCGTAGAGACGTGAAATTTGGTATAGGCATTCCATTATGATGGCAATTACTAAGTTCCACCATGACATGGCTGCTGCACCCAGGGTTGGCTCCCGACGAGGGAACTCCTCAACGGTCAACCGTAGAGACGTGAAATTTGGTATAGGCATTCCATTATGATGGCAATTACTAAGTTCCACCATGACATGGCTGCTGCACCCAGGGTTGGCTCCCGACGAGGGAACTCCTCAACGGTCAACCGTAGAGACGTGAAATTTGGTATAGGCATTCCATTATGATGGCAATTACTAAGTTCCACCATGACATGGCTGCTGCACCCAGGGTTGGCTCCCGACGAGGGAACTCCTCAACGGTCAACCGTAGAGACGTGAAATTTGGTATAGGCATTCCATTATGACGGCAATTTCTAAGTTCCACCATGACATCGCTGCTGCACCCAGGGTTGGCTCCCGACGAGGGAACTCCTCAACGGTCAACCGTAGAGACGTGAAATTTGGTATAGGCATTCCATTATGATGGCAATTACTAAGTTCCACCATGACATGGCTGCTGCACCCAGGGTTGGCTCCCGACGAGGGAACTCCTCAACGGTCAACCGTAGAGACGTGAAATTTGGTATAGGCATTCCATTATGATGGCAATTACTAAGTTCCACCATGACATGGCTGCTGCACCCAGGGTTGGCTCCCGACGAGGGAACTCCTGAACATAGAAATTGTTATGAATAAATGTCATTTTTCGAAAAAGACCGTGATAGAGTAAATAAAACGCGTTACGGTGTTTGGGCATAACGAAGGCCTTTGAAATCTCTACGAAATGGCATTTTCGAAATTTTGACATTTTGAAATTTTTTATATAAACTTTCATTTTGAACATAGAAATTGTTATGAAAAAATCACATTTTTCACAAAAGAACGAGATAGAGTAAACCTACCGCGTTGCGGTCTTTGGCGAGATCGACACCCCGCTTAAGCTCTACAAAATGGCATTTTTGAAATTTTGACTTTTTGAAAAATTTTATATAAAATTTCATTTTAAACATAGAAATTATTATGAAAAAATCATATTTTTCGAAAAAGATCGTGATAGAGTAAACCTATAGGGTTACGGCGTTCGGACAGAACGACGGCCTTGGTAATCTCTACAAAATGGCATTTTCGAAATTTTGACATTTTGAAAAATTTTATATAAAATTTCATTTTAAACATAGAAATTGTTATGAAAAAATCACATTTTTCGAAAAAGATCGTGATAGAGTAAACCTATAGGGTTACGGCGTTCGGACAGAACGACGGCCTTGGTAATCTCTACAAAATGGCATTTTCGAAATTTTGACATTTTGAAATTTTTTATATAAACTTTCATTTTGAACATAGAAATTGTTATGAAAAAATCACATTTTTCGAAATAAATCGAGATAGAGTAAACCTACCGCGTTGCGGTCTTTGGCGAGATCGACACCCCGCTTAAGCTCTACAAAATGGCATTTTTGAAATTTTGACATTTTGAAAAATTTTATATAAAATTTCATTTTAAACATAGAAATTATAATGAAAAAATCACATTTTTCGAAAAAGATCGTGATAGAGTAAACCTATAGCGTTACGGCGTTCGGACAGAACCACGGCCTTGGTAATCTCTACGAAATGGCATTTTCGAAATTTTGACATTTTGAAATTTTTTATATAAACTTTCATTTTGAACATAGAAATTGTTATGAATAAATGACATTTTTCGAAAAAGACCGTGATAGAGTAAACCTACCGCGTTGCGGTCTTTGGCTAGATCGACACCCCGCTTAAGCTCTACAAAATGGCATTTTTGAAATTTTGACATTTTGAAAAATTTTATATAAAATTTCATTTTAAACATAGAAATTATTATGAAAAAATCACATTTTTCGAAAAAGATCGTGATAGAGTAAACCTATAGCGTTACGGCGTTCGGACAGAACGACGGCCTTGGTAATCTCTACAAAATGGCATTTTCGAAATTTTGACATTTTGAAAAATTTTATATAAAATTTCATTTTAAACATAGAAATTGTTATGAAAAAATCACATTTTTCGAAAAAGATCGTGATAGAGTAAACCTATAGCGTTACGGCGTTCGGACAGAACGACGACCTTGGTAATCTCTACAAAATGGCATTTTCGAAATTTTGACATTTTGAAAAATTTTATATAAACTTTCATTTTGAACATAGAAATTGTTATGAAAAAATCACATTTTTCGAAATAAATCGAGATAGAGTAAACCTACCGCGTTGCGGTCTTTGGCGAGATCGACACCCCGCTTAAGCTCTACAAAATGGCATTTTTGAAATTTTGATATTTTGAAAATTTTTATATAAACTTTCATTTTGAACTTGGAAATTATTATGAAAAAATCACATTTTTCGAAATAAATCGAGATAGAGTAAACCTAACGCGTTACGGTGTTCGGACAGAACGAAGGCCTTTGAAATCTCTACGAAATGGCATTTTCGAAATTTTGACATTTTGAATTTTTTTATATAAACTTTCATTTTGAACATAGAAATTGTTATGAAAAAATCACATTTTTCGAAATAAATTGGCTTCCGACGTTTGAGGGCTATTGCGCTAAAAGGCATCAATAGTCCTCCCTGTTTATTATTATCTAATAGAGTTTTGCTTTGCGCATCTAACGCTTCTTTTAATTTTCAAATCTGAGTAATATTAACGGAATTATAGACGATTTAATATCTGTATAGGTATATTGATTTATCGATTTAACGGTTTTGTTTCCATAGTAACGAGCTCAGGCGGTGGCCCGACTCGCAATAGAATATTTATCGATTTAACGATTTCTGTTTCTATGGTAACTTCAGCCCTCGTCATACTTGCGAAAGTTTATTTATCGATTTTACGATGTTTGTTTTCAATAGTAGCGATCCGAGCCAAGGGAGTTTTAGTATTTTTCCCGCGGCTTCGTTTAATAAATTAAATATTATATTCTTTATTTTATCATATACACACAAGCGAGGTGTCAAAAGATAGGGTTTTAGAACGCTTTTCATTTCATTGCTTCTGCTTTTTATCTCGTCTTCTTCTTCTTCTTTAATTACTTTTCAATACTATTTAATCTGTGCTTTTTCATTTTCATTTTCAGTGCCTTTGATCAACGAGAAGAGACAATATGGAGACCACAGAAATAGAAGTGCCGTTTCGGAATTTCGAAGAAATACCGGAAAGAGCCAGAGATATTGCCCGCGAGGCGTTAAACGAATTAAAAGGAGTAAACAACCTACGGAAAGAGGTACGTGACAAGGACGAGGGAACTCCTCAACGGTCAACCGTAGAGACGTGAAATTTGGTATAGGCATTCCATTATGATGGCAATTACTAAGTTCCACCATGACATGGCTGCTGCACCCAGGGTTGGCTCCCGACGAGGGAACTTCTCAACGGTCAACCGTAGAGACGTGAAATTTGGTATAGGCATTCCATTATGATGGCAATTACTAAGTTCCACCATGACATGGCTGCTGCACCCAGGGTTGGCTCCCGACGAGGGAACTCCTCAACGGTCAACCGTAGAGACGTGAAATTTGGTATAGGCATTCCATTATGATGGCAATTACTAAGTTCCACCATGACATGGCTGCTGCACCCAGGGTTGGCTCCCGACGAGGGAACTCCTCAACGGTCAACCGTAGAGACGTGAAATTTGGTATAGGCATTCCATTATGATGGCAATTACTAAGTTCCACCATGACATGGCTGCTGCACCCAGGGTTGGCTCCCGACGAGGGAACTCCTCAACGGTCAACCGTAGAGACGTGAAATTTGGTATAGGCATTCCATTATGACGGCAATTTCTAAGTTCCACCATGACATCGCTGCTGCACCCAGGGTTGGCTCCCGACGAGGGAACTCCTCAACGGTCAACCGTAGAGACGTGAAATTTGGTATAGGCATTCCATTATGATGGCAATTACTAAGTTCCACCATGACATGGCTGCTGCACCCAGGGTTGGCTCCCGACGAGGGAACTCCTCAACGGTCAACCGTAGAGACGTGAAATTTGGTATAGGCATTCCATTATGATGGCAATTACTAAGTTCCACCATGACATGGCTGCTGCACCCAGGGTTGGCTCCCGACGAGGGAACTCCTCAACGGTCAACCGTAGAGACGTGAAATTTGGTATAGGCATTCCATTATGATGGCAATTACTAAGTTCCACCATGACATGGCTGCTGCACCCAGGGTTGGCTCCCGACGAGGGAACTCCTCAACGGTCAACCGTAGAGACGTGAAATTTGGTATAGGCATTCCATTATGATGGCAATTACTAAGTTCCACCATGACATGGCTGCTGCACCCAGGGTTGGCTCCCGACGAGGGAACTCCTCAACGGTCAACCGTAGAGACGTGAAATTTGGTATAGGCATTCCATTATGACGGCAATTTCTAAGTTCCACCATGACATCGCTGCTGCACCCAGGGTTGGCTCCCGACGAGGGAACTCCTCAACGGTCAACCGTAGAGACGTGAAATTTGGTATAGGCATTCCATTATGATGGCAATTACTAAGTTCCACCATGACATGGCTGCTGCACCCAGGGTTGGCTCCCGACGAGGGAACTCCTCAACGGTCAACCGTAGAGACGTGAAATTTGGTATAGGCATTCCATTATGATGGCAATTACTAAGTTCCACCATGACATGGCTGCTGCACCCAGGGTTGGCTCCCGACGAGGGAACTCCTGAACATAGAAATTGTTATGAATAAATGTCATTTTTCGAAAAAGACCGTGATAGAGTAAATAAAACGCGTTACGGTGTTTGGGCATAACGAAGGCCTTTGAAATCTCTACGAAATGGCATTTTCGAAATTTTGACATTTTGAAATTTTTTATATAAACTTTCATTTTGAACATAGAAATTGTTATGAAAAAATCACATTTTTCACAAAAGAACGAGATAGAGTAAACCTACCGCGTTGCGGTCTTTGGCGAGATCGACACCCCGCTTAAGCTCTACAAAATGGCATTTTTGAAATTTTGACTTTTTGAAAAATTTTATATAAAATTTCATTTTAAACATAGAAATTATTATGAAAAAATCATATTTTTCGAAAAAGATCGTGATAGAGTAAACCTATAGGGTTACGGCGTTCGGACAGAACGACGGCCTTGGTAATCTCTACAAAATGGCATTTTCGAAATTTTGACATTTTGAAAAATTTTATATAAAATTTCATTTTAAACATAGAAATTGTTATGAAAAAATCACATTTTTCGAAAAAGATCGTGATAGAGTAAACCTATAGGGTTACGGCGTTCGGACAGAACGACGGCCTTGGTAATCTCTACAAAATGGCATTTTCGAAATTTTGACATTTTGAAATTTTTTATATAAACTTTCATTTTGAACATAGAAATTGTTATGAAAAAATCACATTTTTCGAAATGAATCGAGATAGAGTAAACCTACCGCGTTGCGGTCTTTGGCGAGATCGACACCCCGCTTAAGCTCTACAAAATGGCATTTTTGAAATTTTGACATTTTGAAAAATTTTATATAAAATTTCATTTTAAACATAGAAATTATAATGAAAAAATCACATTTTTCGAAAAAGATCGTGATAGAGTAAACCTATAGCGTTACGGCGTTCGGACAGAACCACGGCCTTGGTAATCTCTACGAAATGGCATTTTCGAAATTTTGACATTTTGAAATTTTTTATATAAACTTTCATTTTGAACATAGAAATTGTTATGAATAAATGACATTTTTCGAAAAAGACCGTGATAGAGTAAACCTACCGCGTTGCGGTCTTTGGCTAGATCGACACCCCGCTTAAGCTCTACAAAATGGCATTTTTGAAATTTTGACATTTTGAAAAATTTTATATAAAATTTCATTTTAAACATAGAAATTATTATGAAAAAATCACATTTTTCGAAAAAGATCGTGATAGAGTAAACCTATAGCGTTACGGCGTTCGGACAGAACGACGGCCTTGGTAATCTCTACAAAATGGCATTTTCGAAATTTTGACATTTTGAAAAATTTTATATAAAATTTCATTTTAAACATAGAAATTGTTATGAAAAAATCACATTTTTCGAAAAAGATCGTGATAGAGTAAACCTATAGCGTTACGGCGTTCGGACAGAACGACGACCTTGGTAATCTCTACAAAATGGCATTTTCGAAATTTTGACATTTTGAAAAATTTTATATAAACTTTCATTTTGAACATAGAAATTGTTATGAAAAAATCACATTTTTCGAAATAAATCGAGATAGAGTAAACCTACCGCGTTGCGGTCTTTGGCGAGATCGACACCCCGCTTAAGCTCTACAAAATGGCATTTTTGAAATTTTGATATTTTGAAAATTTTTATATAAACTTTCATTTTGAACTTGGAAATTATTATGAAAAAATCACATTTTTCGAAATAAATCGAGATAGAGTAAACCTAACGCGTTACGGTGTTCGGACAGAACGAAGGCCTTTGAAATCTCTACGAAATGGCATTTTCGAAATTTTGACATTTTGAATTTTTTTATATAAACTTTCATTTTGAACATAGAAATTGTTATCAAAAAATCACATTTTTCGAAATAAATTGGCTTCCGACGTTTGAGGGCATTGCGCTAAAAGGCATCAATAGTCCTCCCTGTTTATTATTATCTAATAGAGTTTTGCTTTGCGCATCTAACGCTTCTTTTAATTTTCAAATCTGAGTAATATTAACGGAATTATAGACGATTTAATATCTGTATAGGTATATTGATTTATCGATTTAACGGTTTTGTTTCCATAGTAACGAGCTCAGGCGGTGGCCCGACTCGCAATAGAATATTTATCGATTTAACGATTTCTGTTTCTATGGTAACTTCAGCCCTCGTCATACTTGCGAAAGTTTATTTATCGATTTTACGATGTTTGTTTTCAATAGTAGCGATCCGAGCCAAGGGAGTTTTAGTATTTTTCCCGCGGCTTCGTTTAATAAATTAAATATTATATTCTTTATTTTATCATATACACACAAGCGAGGTGTCAAAAGATAGGGTTTTAGAACGCTTTTCATTTCATTGCTTCTGCTTTTTATCTCGTCTTCTTCTTCTTCTTTAATTACTTTTCAATACTATTTAATCTGTGCTTTTTCATTTTCATTTTCAGTGCCTTTGATCAACGAGAAGAGACAATATGGAGACCACAGAAATAGAAGTGCCGTTTCGGAATTTCGAAGAAATACCGGAAAGAGCCAGAGATATTGCCCGCGAGGCGTTAAACGAATTAAAAGGAGTAAACAACCTACGGAAAGAGGTACGTGACAAGGACGAGGGAACTCCTCAACGGTCAACCGTAGAGACGTGAAATTTGGTATAGGCATTCCATTATGATGGCAATTACTAAGTTCCACCATGACATGGCTGCTGCACCCAGGGTTGGCTCCCGACGAGGGAACTTCTCAACGGTCAACCGTAGAGACGTGAAATTTGGTATAGGCATTCCATTATGATGGCAATTACTAAGTTCCACCATGACATGGCTGCTGCACCCAGGGTTGGCTCCCGACGAGGGAACTCCTCAACGGTCAACCGTAGAGACGTGAAATTTGGTATAGGCATTCCATTATGATGGCAATTACTAAGTTCCACCATGACATGGCTGCTGCACCCAGGGTTGGCTCCCGACGAGGGAACTCCTCAACGGTCAACCGTAGAGACGTGAAATTTGGTATAGGCATTCCATTATGATGGCAATTACTAAGTTCCACCATGACATGGCTGCTGCACCCAGGGTTGGCTCCCGACGAGGGAACTCCTCAACGGTCAACCGTAGAGACGTGAAATTTGGTATAGGCATTCCATTATGACGGCAATTTCTAAGTTCCACCATGACATCGCTGCTGCACCCAGGGTTGGCTCCCGACGAGGGAACTCCTCAACGGTCAACCGTAGAGACGTGAAATTTGGTATAGGCATTCCATTATGATGGCAATTACTAAGTTCCACCATGACATGGCTGCTGCACCCAGGGTTGGCTCCCGACGAGGGAACTCCTCAACGGTCAACCGTAGAGACGTGAAATTTGGTATAGGCATTCCATTATGATGGCAATTACTAAGTTCCACCATGACATGGCTGCTGCACCCAGGGTTGGCTCCCGACGAGGGAACTCCTCAACGGTCAACCGTAGAGACGTGAAATTTGGTATAGGCATTCCATTATGATGGCAATTACTAAGTTCCACCATGACATGGCTGCTGCACCCAGGGTTGGCTCCCGACGAGGGAACTCCTCAACGGTCAACCGTAGAGACGTGAAATTTGGTATAGGCATTCCATTATGATGGCAATTACTAAGTTCCACCATGACATGGCTGCTGCACCCAGGGTTGGCTCCCGACGAGGGAACTCCTCAACGGTCAACCGTAGAGACGTGAAATTTGGTATAGGCATTCCATTATGACGGCAATTTCTAAGTTCCACCATGACATCGCTGCTGCACCCAGGGTTGGCTCCCGACGAGGGAACTCCTCAACGGTCAACCGTAGAGACGTGAAATTTGGTATAGGCATTCCATTATGATGGCAATTACTAAGTTCCACCATGACATGGCTGCTGCACCCAGGGTTGGCTCCCGACGAGGGAACTCCTCAACGGTCAACCGTAGAGACGTGAAATTTGGTATAGGCATTCCATTATGATGGCAATTACTAAGTTCCACCATGACATGGCTGCTGCACCCAGGGTTGGCTCCCGACGAGGGAACTCCTCAACGGTCAACCGTAGAGACGTGAAATTTGGTATAGGCATTCCATTATGATGGCAATTACTAAGTTCCACCATGACATGGCTGCTGCACCCAGGGTTGGCTCCCGACGAGGGAACTCCTCAACGGTCAACCGTAGAGACGTGAAATTTGGTATAGGCATTCCATTATGATGGCAATTACTAAGTTCCACCATGACATGGCTGCTGCACCCAGGGTTGGCTCCCGACGAGGGAACTCCTCAACGGTCAACCGTAGAGACGTGAAATTTGGTATAGGCATTCCATTATGACGGCAATTTCTAAGTTCCACCATGACATCGCTGCTGCACCCAGGGTTGGCTCCCGACGAGGGAACTCCTCAACGGTCAACCGTAGAGACGTGAAATTTGGTATAGGCATTCCATTATGATGGCAATTACTAAGTTCCACCATGACATGGCTGCTGCACCCAGGGTTGGCTCCCGACGAGGGAACTCCTCAACGGTCAACCGTAGAGACGTGAAATTTGGTATAGGCATTCCATTATGATGGCAATTACTAAGTTCCACCATGACATGGCTGCTGCACCCAGGGTTGGCTCCCGACGAGGGAACTCCTGAACATAGAAATTGTTATGAATAAATGTCATTTTTCGAAAAAGACCGTGATAGAGTAAATAAAACGCGTTACGGTGTTTGGGCATAACGAAGGCCTTTGAAATCTCTACGAAATGGCATTTTCGAAATTTTGACATTTTGAAATTTTTTATATAAACTTTCATTTTGAACATAGAAATTGTTATGAAAAAATCACATTTTTCACAAAAGAACGAGATAGAGTAAACCTACCGCGTTGCGGTCTTTGGCGAGATCGACACCCCGCTTAAGCTCTACAAAATGGCATTTTTGAAATTTTGACTTTTTGAAAAATTTTATATAAAATTTCATTTTAAACATAGAAATTATTATGAAAAAATCATATTTTTCGAAAAAGATCGTGATAGAGTAAACCTATAGGGTTACGGCGTTCGGACAGAACGACGGCCTTGGTAATCTCTACAAAATGGCATTTTCGAAATTTTGACATTTTGAAAAATTTTATATAAAATTTCATTTTAAACATAGAAATTGTTATGAAAAAATCACATTTTTCGAAAAAGATCGTGATAGAGTAAACCTATAGGGTTACGGCGTTCGGACAGAACGACGGCCTTGGTAATCTCTACAAAATGGCATTTTCGAAATTTTGACATTTTGAAATTTTTTATATAAACTTTCATTTTGAACATAGAAATTGTTATGAAAAAATCACATTTTTCGAAATAAATCGAGATAGAGTAAACCTACCGCGTTGCGGTCTTTGGCGAGATCGACACCCCGCTTAAGCTCTACAAAATGGCATTTTTGAAATTTTGACATTTTGAAAAATTTTATATAAAATTTCATTTTAAACATAGAAATTATAATGAAAAAATCACATTTTTCGAAAAAGATCGTGATAGAGTAAACCTATAGCGTTACGGCGTTCGGACAGAACCACGGCCTTGGTAATCTCTACGAAATGGCATTTTCGAAATTTTGACATTTTGAAATTTTTTATATAAACTTTCATTTTGAACATAGAAATTGTTATGAATAAATGACATTTTTCGAAAAAGACCGTGATAGAGTAAACCTACCGCGTTGCGGTCTTTGGCTAGATCGACACCCCGCTTAAGC
The DNA here is from genome assembly GCA_944548615.1 of Micropterix aruncella. Classification (NCBI taxonomy): domain Eukaryota; kingdom Metazoa; phylum Arthropoda; class Insecta; order Lepidoptera; family Micropterigidae; genus Micropterix; species Micropterix aruncella. The sequence goes on from CALYMY010000324.1 coordinate 41,349, forward strand.
TCTACAAAATGGCATTT
>CALYMY010000325.1:0-12500 GCA_944548615.1 Micropterix aruncella
TATATATATATATATATATATATATATATATATATATATATATATATATATATATATATATATATATATATATATATATATATATATATATATATATATATATATATATATATATATATATATATATATATATATATATATATATATATATATATATATATATATATATATATATATATATACATATATATATATATATATATATATATATATATATATATATATATATATATATATATATATATATATATATATATATATATATATATATATATATATAATATATATATATATATATATATATATATATATATATATATATATATATATATATATATATATATATATATATATAAATATATATATATATATATATATATATATATATATATAATATATATATATATATATAATATATATATATATATATATATATATATATATATATATATATATATATATATATATATATATATATATATATATATATATATATATATATATATATATATATATATATATTATATATATATATATATATATATATATATATATATATATATATATATATATATATATATATATATATATATATATATATATAATATATATATATATATATATAATATATATATATATATATATATATACATATATATATATATATATATATATATATATATATATATATATATATATATATATATATATATATTATATATATATATATATATATATATATATATATATATATATATATATATATATAATATATATATATATATATATATATATATATATATATATATATATATATATATATATATATATATATATATATATATATATATATTATATATATATTCGTCGATTTTCAGACTTGGGTGGAGAAGCATAACTGACGTATGTACTCGTACACATACATATACACATATATAGATACATAAACTTAAATATTTACATATATAAATATATTAATAGATATATATACACATATATAGATACATATACTTAAATACATACATATATAAATATATTCATAGATACGCATTAACATATACATATATATACATATTTATGCAGGTAGTTTATTTTTAAAAAGATGATTTGCAAAAGATCATTCTCTGTCCATGAACGACCTATATCGTCAAGAAGCCATTTTTTTTATTTTTTTATTGAATAAAAAGGTACTTTCATTTTTTTATGTCGTCATCAAGACGGTTGAATATTTTGGGTACTATAAAATTTAATTGTCTTTGGGCAAATGATGAATTAACTCGTGGAACGGCATAATTCAAGCCTGCAGATGCTCTTGTAGTTCTGTGTTGCTGGCTTCGTGGTCGTTTATCAAGGGTTCGATGGAAGAACATGAGTGATTGTTTCACAAACAGCTGGCGTATATCTAATACCTTACTTTCTTGGAAAAGAATGTTGGAATCATATCGTGGGGGGCCTTCTATTGATTACCCTCAACAGAAGCTTTTGGGCTTTCACTAGAGGATCCAAGACAGATTTTGCACATGCTCCCCACGCTATTATTCCGTGCACCCATAAACCCTGACATAGGGGCCATGTAAACCATTTTTAGGGAGTTCTTGGGAAGGGACGTTGCGTAATTCTCTGAATACGAAAACCAGCTTCCTAGACCTCGAGGACAGTTGTACTACTTGATTATCCCAGCTCAGTTTTGAGTTTATTAAGACGCCCAGATACTTAACTTCGGTTTTTTTCTTGAATATGGTAACAAGCGCAGGTTGATTGCCTATTACAGTGGTAAGAGTGGATTATTAATGGCGGAGGAGGTGTGATGACTACCGGACGTAAACCAAACGTAATGAAATTTGTTTTTGAGGCATTTAGGGTTAGGACATGTCGATAGAACCATGCTTTCACACTATCCAGGCTCTTTTGGGCCTTTACGAGTACTTCAGGCCATGATTCTGCTTCCAGGAGGAGGACCGTGTCGTCAGCAAAGGAGACAATTTTAGCGTTATCGCCAAGAGGCAATTCGCACAAATCATTGACGTACATGAGAAACAGAACAGGGCCAAGTACACTGCCTTGAGGTACACCAAAGCATATTTCGGCACTGTCACTTTCTTTGTCGTCGATCACTAAAACCTGTGACCTATCCTTCAAATAACTTGTTATCCAGTCATTCGCGTATCCTTGTATACCATATCCAATAAGCTTTTTTTTGAGTATCGCGTGTGAAACAGTATCAAATGCTTTAGACAGGTCGAGGAAAACTGCCATGGCTTTTTTACCTTGATCAATAATGTTTTGCTGCGGATTGAGTAACAAAACTAATGGCGTCATTTGTCCCTCGACCTTGTCTAAAGCCATATTGATGTTCGGAGAAAAGGCCCTCGGAGTCCAAGAAATTAACGAGCTGTGACTTAGCAATTTTTTCAATTATTTTTGAAAACAGGCTGAGTAAGGAGATAGGCCGATAGTTGCTAATATCATCGCTGCTACCAGACTTGTAGATAGGTATTACTTTAGCCTTCTTAAGGCATTGAGGAAAAACTCCGGTTTTAAAACTTAAATTAATTATATGAACGATAGGCTCTACAATCCAGTTCTCCGCATATTTCACGAAGTCACTAGGAATGGCGTCACAGCCAGGGGCACATTTTTTTAGGTTCCTAATTATTCTGCTAACCTCGTTTGTGTCAGTAGGAGTGAAATTGAATAGTGATTTACTTTTTCGCTGACTATTTATTGAGTTTGATAACATGTCCTCAGTAGAGTCAATATCTCGGAGTATAAGCTTTGCCAGTTTTTCCCCAACAGTCGCAAAGTACTGATTTGAAAAGTTTAATGTCTCTTGAGGATACTGATCAATATAGCGGACTTCTTGTCCTATTTTAACAGCTTTAATTTTGGGCTGTTCTTTTTTTCCGAAAGCTATATCTTTTATTATGTCCCATGTCTTTTTCTTGTCTCCATTGACTTCATTTAACAGGTTCTTGTAGTAGTCGTATTTAGTTTTTTTTATAAGCCTTTTGCACATATTGCGATAGTTTCTGTAATAGTTCAGTAGATGTATGTCATTAGGATTTGTTTTAATAGCTTTGTGAATTTTGTCACGTTTTCTTTCTTAGATTTAATAAAAGACTATCCGTTATCCATGGTTTTAAATATATATATATATATATATATATATATATATATATATATATATATATATATATATATATATATATATATATATATATATATATATATATATATATATATATATATATATATATATATATATATATATATATATATATATATATATATATATATATATATATATATATATATATATATATATATATATATATATATATATATATATATATATATATATATATATATATATATATATATATATATATATATATATATATATATATATAATATAATCCCATTAAACCTACAGTGTACCGTCGAAAGTGGTACTCATCCAAGAATACATCTCGTTTAAACAATAAGCATTTCCCAGTCCAGTCCGGGAAAACCTTCCAGCTATGTAAGTGGCTTTTATTATTTTTATTTCTTCATCAAAGTGTCATCCTTTAAACGAATTCTTTAAAAAAAGATTATATATATATATATATATATATATATATATTGTAACACGAGCTCCGTGTCTTCCTGCGGGTTTTCACTATTTTCACGCATTTTCTCACATTCGTATCGAAGCCGGCGCGCACGCATAGTTTTGACAGCTGAAGCGCCGAGTTCAGAAGCGAGCAACATTACGGCGAGTGACGTAGCTAAGGACATCGCGTTGCCAGTACGACTATTGGATACGATTGCGAATGAAAATCATGAAAATGAAAAAGTCATAATTAGAGATTGAAGATGAGTCAATAAATCGTAGTTATTTGAGTAGTCGCCGAGTAAATTAATTCGTGCCTTTATACACTCAATTTTAGCATGATACAGGAGGGAGCCGCTGCCTTCTAGCGTTGGTTATCAAATATTAATGAATTCAGGGAATAACCGGGATAGATAAGATATGTTTTCAATAGTGGTAAAATTCCTTTATTTTAATAAAATACATACACGCAATATTAAGCGCTATTAATAATTCCGGAAATTAGCGTTGAGATGTACGCGGGAAAATCCGATAGGCAAACCCTCATCTAGGCGGAATATTCTCGAAATCGACCGCCCTTGCTAGAACTCCGTCCATTCGAATTCGAGAAATCGTGCGAGTCAGACAAAGTCCCGGAGAAGTCCAGAACTTATAGATAGGACCTCAATATTTTCTCCGGTAAGTGTTCGTTTGATAATTGATATTGTGAGAACTAGATTCCCTGGGGCGGGCATAGCTCGGCGGGAGTTTCCGGCCTTTGGGCGGCTTGTCCGGTGTCTGGAGTGCCGTCTCCTTTCCGGGAAGCCTTCCTCTGCCTGGATCCCGCATACTGACGGATACGTTCTTCCGGCAGGGACTTTTGCAGGCGCGAATATCAGTCGCCCTACTGCGGTGAATCCTGAAGCGCCGCCCATATTCTCCATCGAACCGCCCTCAAGCAGGAACGACACTCGGGTGAGCCTTCAGCCCCGACTCCACATCAGCCGCGGCAGTAGCTCCAAGCAGTCGTCGGGGGGAATTGTACGATCGCGCGGCCGACAATACTACCGTACGATAGCCGGCGCATCGTACCACCAGCCTACCTGCTCGTCACCGGCTCGCCGCCGCGACCAGACGTCCGCCGAAGACGAACGACTGATCCCGAAGCCATTCGCGGAGATCCAGGCTCACCAACCTTACCAGATCCCGAGAGTGGTACCAACCGTTCCAAGCCGACCGCGAAGATCGGTGTGGCGATTCCAGGCGATACGCCATATATATAGATCAAGCTAGGAGCCGACCCTGACATAAAGTCTGCATTGCTATTAGTATATAAGAATATTTCTGACTATTCGATAATTTTCCACACCTATGATTATTTGATCATGTTATTATTTTGTTCTACGTAATTTGTATTTTTGGAATGTGGTTGATTTAATAATTTATCATTTTAAGGTAATAAACCAATAGTAAAGATTTTAATAACCGAATAATAAAGGCCCATGTTGGTAATTGAAAATTTATATCTCTTTCTCTCTTTTTTAACACAAAACCCTGTAACCCTATATCTCTCAAATATTTCCCAAGAATATATAAAGGCAAAGAAAAATATAGGTTACAATATATATATATATATATATATATATATATATATATATATATATATATATATATATATATATATATATATATATATATATATATATATATATATATATATATATATATATATATATATATATATATATATATATATATATATATATATATCTATATATATGAAAGAGTTATTCTTTCGGGCAAAAGGTCAAAAGAATACAGAAATAAACAATTGAAAATATCGACTTGGCAAGAAACTTGCTGCCTTCTCATACCAGATTTTGACAAGTTAGAAGAAAAAAAAAACAACTGTGTTCTTCTTAAATAGTACATCACAACAACAGCTTTGTCGACGTCCATCGCGGGCACAGTTGCCTCCTGGAGAGTGATTGACTCCAAATCGGGTCCGACATTCGACTAGTGTTAACAGAGCGGCGACATCCCATAAAAAGTCGGATCCGACACCCGACAAGTGGAAACGGGCTCTTACAGTTACGACTCCGACACAAACCAACAATAGACCATTTGTATCTTTCGAGGTGAGTCGGACCCAATCGAAATCGTGCTTAAGAAACAATAAATTCATTTTTGGCCATTCATTTTATTTTTTCTTATTCATTCCGGAAAATTTAAGTTCGGACCTCGTATTTATTAGGTACCTACCTACTGTAAAGTAACAGGACACAGTCAAGCAATGTATTTTAATTTATTATTATATTAAATAAAGTATTCAAAATAATATATTTACCCATCCAACAACGATAGGCAGTCCGTGGAATACGAGGCATTTTTTCCTGCCAATGCTATCCAACATCAATCTTACATGGATGCAGGAAAACATTAAACCAATATCGAAAAACGACACTACCCATGATGCTTCAGCCTGTAACATTAAACATTATATTAAATGAGATATGCCGCTCTTATACTAAATTCCGTGGACCTGCAAGGCTCAAAACAGTTAACACATACTGAAAACACAATAGAATAATTTACAAGAAAAACCTTTTGGATTTTTCGTATGATAATGTAAATAGTTGGTGATTTAATACATGTTTTTTTTTGTCTCAGAAAGTGGTCTCTGCACACAGATATATATTAGTAGTTTTCATTTTAGGGTACTACTATTGCAGTTTTGGTAGTTTTTTTATGAGATAAACCAACTAACTTGCATAGAGAGCGACTACTTTATTACACGACTGCCCAACAAAAATAAAAGGAGTGCTAAGTGTTTAGGGTTCATCTACTTATGTTTTCCGTTTCTTTATTCTACCAAAACTTTGAAACGCTCAAACTAATTTAAAAGTATGTAATATTTTTAGAATCGTTATGCGGAGTGTCATAGGGTACCTTAACTATCAAAATATCAAGTAAATAGTAGTCTAAATGTCCAAATCTCCAAACGTTAATAAATTAACATAAATATATCGTTTTTGGTATACAAATGATAGGCCTCGGCTTGATTTAGTACGTCGGGTCCTACAAATTTCTCGCGGTAAATTCGTTTTCTATCCTATTTATAATTGATTTAGTACATTTCGAAAATATATTTGGATAAATACATAAACTGTAAATATTTCATTAAAAAACGTAATATAAATAATTATAAATACAGTAGTTCACTTTTTGTAACGGCAGCCGTATTTTTTTATGCCCTTTAATATATTTATCGTTATAAGTGAATGAGTCATTATTGATTTCATGCCCAATAGCTGTATTTCTATTATCTAATACAAACTAAAATAAACAAAATAAGTATGTATACTTACGGCAGTAACTGTAAAGTCTAACACTCCGTTTGTTAACTGTAAGAGAGCATTTGCGCCCCAACCGACTGCAATACCGCTACCGAACATCATAAAAGCAGCTGTAAGAATTATAATGAAATTATTGATAGAATGAATTAATGATTATCTTCTTATCTTATATATAAAAATGAATCGCCGTGTAGTCTCGCAGGATCTCGGAAATGACTGGATCGATTTAAATTATTTTTCATTTATTTTGTTTGCCTTGATTCAGGGGTGGTTTACAAAAAAAAAAATAGGAAAAACTCAAAGAAACAACTGAAAATCGAAAAAATCGAAATTGGTCATTTTGAGTACATTGGCTACTTTCTAGATGGCTATCGCGGCGATCGTATTGTTTAACAGTTGCGCTATCCATAACTGTTATTCATTCTGTACAATGTGTAAAATTTCAAAATGTCGAAAAGTCAAAAAATGCGAAAGTCAAAAAAGTCGATAAAGTCAAAAAAGCCGGAAAAGTCGAAAAAGTAAAAAAAAGTCGAAAAAGTCGATAAAGTCGTAAATTCGGAAAAGTCGGAAAAGTCCAAAAAGTCGAAAAGGTCTAAAAAGTCGAAAAAGTCAAAAAAGTCCAACAAGGCAAAAAAGTAAAAAAAGTAAAAAATCAAAAGTTAAAAAAGTAGAAAAAGTCTAAGTCGAATCGCCGTGCGTTAGTCTCGCAAGATCTCGAAAATGACTCGACCGATTTGAATTATTATTTTTTTGTTTTGTTTGCCTTGATTCAGGGGTGGTTTACAAAAAAAAAATATTTAGAAAAAATTAAAAGAAACAACTGAAAACCGAAAAAATCGAAATTGGTCATTTTGGGAAATGGGCCACTTTCAATAGATGGTATTCGCGGCGATCCTATTGTTTGACAGCTGCGCCATCCATAACTGTTATTCATTCCATGCGATTGTGTAGAATCGTGTGTAGATTGTGTAGAATTTCAGTCAAAACAGTCGAAAAAGTCGAAAACGTCGAAAAAGTCGAAAAAGTCGGAAAAGTCGAAAAGTCGAAAAAGTCAAAAAGTCGAAAAAGTCCGAAAAGTCGAAAAATGCAAAAAGTCGAAAAAGTCTAAAAAGCATTTATCATGTAAATTTAATAAATCGAATTTATTTTAATTACAAACGACTTTCATTTAGTCACCAAACGCAACTCAAACCGTACATGATTCGGCCATATTATAGATTTTAATGAATTGGATACGGAAGATTGATTAATATCAATAAACGCTTTTGAAGAGTTACAACCAAATCAATTTTAGGTGGTACGAAGTTCACCCGGTCATCTAGTTATATATAAAAATGAATCGCCGTGCGTTAGTCTCGCAGGATCTCGGAAATTACTCGACCGATTTGAATTATTTTTCTTTTATTTTGCTTGGCTTGATTCAGGGGTGGTTTACAAAAAAAAATATTTAGGAAAAACTCAAAGAAACAACTGAAAATCGAAAAAATTTAAATTGGTCATTTTGGGAAATGGCGTTCACGGCGTTCCTATTGTTTGACAGCTGCGCTATCCATAACTGTTATTCATTCCGTGTGATTGTGTAAAATTTCGAAAAGTCAAAAAGTCGAAAAAGTCAAAATAGTCGAAAAAGTCAAAAAAGTCGAAAAGTAAAAAAAGTCGAAAAAGTCTAGTAAGGAGAAAAGGTCTAAAAAGCCGGAAAAGTCCAAAAAGTCCAAAAAGTCAGCAAAGTCAAAATGTCAAAAAAGTCGAAAAGTCGAAAAAGTCGAGTAACGAGAAAAAGTCGAAAAAGTCAAAAAGTTTTCAACTGCTGACTTTTTCGACTTTTACGACTTTGTTGTCTTTTTTACTTTTTCGAGTTTTTGACTTTTTTTGACTTTGCTGACTTTTTTGACTTTTTTCCTTACGTGTTGTCGTATTTGGGCATGATATCACCCAATCGTCCAATGCACGATGCATTTAACCACGAGTTACAAAGAGAACAACACTACGACCCCGAATCATTAGCCTTAGCTGTTCGTACAAATTTTAATGATTCGCAATTGAATCAACAGCAAAAGTCTGCGTACGAATTTTTGATAGATGCTGAGAACAAAGAAAATGGTGGAATTTACATCCTGGATACTCCCGGAGGGACTGGTTCTTAATTTCATTAGTTTAGGCGAGGATTCGATCGCAGAATGAAGTTGCCCCAGATGATTATCAGATCGGATTGAATTAGCATGCACAAGCACTCACAAGCACATTCGTACTACAGATACACACACCCACACACACATACATACACGCACACACACATACAAACCACAGGCAGAGGTGATACTGCTACGTGGCGCGTCCCCGGGTGGCGGATTGGGGAATGCCCGCTGTTTGCCTAGTGCGAACACCCCAAGCCAAGAAGGTGAGACATCGTGTCGAGGGCTGGATGGTACCAGGGTTATGGTGCCACAAGCGATTCCCCTGGGGCACCAGGTCGCACCCCAGGTGTATGTGAATGGCCTTGCTTCAACAATCCGGGGCTCTGTTGAAGTTGACCTTTATTCCCCTAGGACTCGTGGGAACAAAATGGAGACAAACAAAATTAAAAAACAAAACGAAAAAGAGAAAGAAGATATCAGCGGACATCATGCTCAACAAGCAGCCTTAGATGCAAATACGGAAATGAAGAGGACGCAAGCGTGGACCCATCTGGAAAAGCTCATCAGTGAGCTTCATGAGTTCATACAACCGAGGATAAACGTTCACAAGGAGATCAAAGCTAAGGTAGCCAGCATTGGTAGTGCCTATAAGAGGCTAAAAGTCCTAGAAGACACACAAGTCACATACCAACGCCTTGAAATCTCAGCTCCAGAACCTATGAATACGCTAACAACACCACGGAGAAGAACCGTTACGGAGACGACGACGACAGTGGACACTGAGGTAGATGCTGACTGTGAATCAGTCACTGGGGACATGCGAGAAATCCGCAAAGTCAAGCGGAAACATCGGCCGTCACCAGAACCTGCTAATGAAAAGAAGAAGTGGAAGGAGACAGGACCATCTCCACCCAACAAGGAAGATACACAGCCCCCCGACAAGAAGATAACGGACTGGCAGACAGTATCATCCAAAAAGGAGAAGAAGCTGCAACGCAAGAAGCCACGGGCGACGGTGAACAGATCTAATGCACTGATCGTCCGCCCGAAGGAAAAGGAGAAATATGCTGAGATACTCAGTCGGGTCAAGAAAGACGTCCCTTACGATCAGGTCCAGGCCTCAGTTGACAAGATCCGCAGGACAGCAACCGGAGACCTGTTGATTATCCTCACAAAGGAGAATACAGATAAGGGTCATGGTCTTCAAAAAACCATTAACGATATTCTCGGGGATGACGCCCAAGTCATTAGAAAGGGACCACAGGAAGACATTGAAATTCGAGATATCGATGAAATGACCACAAAGGAAGAGATCTTAGAAGCCTTACAAAAAGCGGCTGGACAAGTAGGCGAAATCACGTTGGACGCCATCAAGTCACTTCGTAAGGCTTATGGAGGTACCCAGACTGCCTTAGTAACGTTGGCATCACAAACGGCGGAGAAAGTCCTCGGAGAAAACAGCAAGATTAGGATTGGCTGGGTCAAGTGCCGAATAAAAACAGTGGAAAGACCAACCAAGTGTTTTAGGTGCTGGCACTACGGACACCTCGCAACTAAGTGCAAAAGTGAAGTGGACCGATCCAAGAGCTGTTCTAAGTGCGGAGAAGAAGGCCACAAACTAGCCACCTGCGAAAAAGAGGCTCGATGTGCCCTCTGCGTTGAAAAAGGTAATACGAAGAATTGTGCACACATAGCTGGTAGCAGCAGATGCCCAGTCTTAAAAGAGGCACTCCAGAAGGTGAAGAAGAAAAAACAATCATGAAGATACTACAGCTAAACCTGAACCACTGTGAAGCTGCACACGATTTGCTTATGCAAACCGTACGCGAACTGAAGCCAGACATTGCACTGATCTCAGAGCCATACAGGCACCTCACTAATAAACCATGGAAAACGGATAGCACCGCTAAAGCCGTCATTTGGTCATGCGGCAAGTGCCCGTTCCAGAAGGTCGTTAATGGCACAGAAGCCGGTTTTGTGGTAGCAAAACTGGAAGAAATATATTATTACAGCTGCTATGCCCCACCCAGCCTTTCACTTGAAGAGTTCGTGGAACTCTTAGATCGACTGACTGAAGACGCAAAGCAGCACTGTCATGTGGCTATTGCCGGAGACTTCAACTCTTGGGCAGTTGACTGGGGCAGCAAAGAAACAAATGCACGAGGAAAAGCTCTACTGGAGGCCATGTCCACACTGGACGTGGTCCTTCTCAACAGTGGTGATAAACCAACATTTATAAGAGGAGAAGCTACGTCCATAGTGGATCTCACATTCGTCAGCAGCAGCCTTGTTAAGAAAAGTTACTCCTGGGTAGTGACGGACATTTGCACAGCCAGTGACCACTGTGCTATTGTATGGGAAGTGGCTACAGGCAAGAAAATAAGCAATCACCAAAGGAAAACAAATGCAATTGGTTGGAAGGTAACCACCTTTGACCCAGACATTTTCAAAGTAGCCCTGGATAGCCATCTAACCAGCAATGGAAACGCTCCACAGAAGGCAGTAGATATGATGAAGAGAGTTACGGACGCCTGTGACGCTAGTATGCCACGAAAACGCGAGATAAACAAGCTTCCACCAGTTCACTGGTGGAATGACCAAATTTCTGCCCTTCGTAAAAAGTGCCTTACGACAAGAAGGACATCCCAGCGTTGCCGGAATAGACCTAACTATGAACAACTGGTGGCAGAGTACAAAAAGACACGAAGAACGCTGAACAAAGCCATCAAGGATAGTAAGAGACAATGCTGGAGAGAGCTGATCAATGAAGTAGAAGGCAACCCATGGGGTAGACCGTATAAGGTGGTTATGACGGACATAAGATGCCAGCTGACACCTCCACCCACATGCCCCAAACTTCTTGAGAAAATTGTAACTGCACTTTTTCCTCAACAAACGGAATTCCAACACCGGGCAGAGCAGTACGAGTTAGAAGAAGTTCAACCGGTCACAGAAAAACAGTTGATGGAAGCATGTAACAAGGTGGGGAATACGAAAGCACCAGGTCTGGATGGAATTCCAAACATTGCATTAAAGGAAGCCATCAAAGCAGCACCGTCACTGTTCTTGGAAGTTTACAACGCATGCCTTAAGGAGGGAACTGTACCTCTGAAATGGAAGCAACAGAGATTAGTACTTCTCCCTAAGGGTAAGCAACCACCAGATGATCCATCAGCCTACCGTCCGCTCTGCATGTTGGATACGGCAGGCAAAATACTAGAAAGTATAATTCATAGGAGGATAGAAGCGATAGTAGACCCGCAGCTTTCAAGCAACCAATATGGCTTCCGGAAGGGTCGCTCCACCCTGGATGCGATTGACCTTGTCGTCAACACAGCCAAAGAAGCGATCGCAGGGACCAGATGGAAGAGAGGTACGAAGAATTACTGCCTGGTGGCAACGCTGGATATAAAGAATGCGTTTAACTCCGCCAAC
>CALYMY010000325.1:17500-41143 GCA_944548615.1 Micropterix aruncella
TTAATCTTAAACTAGTTACTCAATTTAGACAAGAGATGATATACAATATATAGTTTTAAACTTACCAATTTACAAAAACATAGACTATATGATAACAGTTTACAACAAAACAATTAACGGTAAATAATATGTATTAGATTAAATGGGTAGATACGATGCTATGTATTTTCAAAATATTTTAAGAAGTCGTTATGGGCATAGGCATAGCATAATTTAGCAGCCTATGTAAGCATGTAGGTATGTATATATGTATGTACTAGCTGCGCCCAGCGGTTTCACCCGCGTGGTGATGGAAAATTGTGATAATGATGATAGAAAACCATATATCTTTATAAATTATAGACTATGTGTTATTCTGATGTGTAAGCTATATTATTGAAAAGTTTCATCAAAATCCATTCAGTAGTTTTTGCGTGAAAGAGTAACAAACATCCATACATACATACAAACTTTCGCGTTTATAATATTAGTAGGATAGTAGGATAGAATTTAAATTTCGAATGTCAATTTCTTAGATTTTTTCCTACTTACTTGACAGTTATCGGTATATTTTAGATAATTCACACTATATTTTTATAAATTATAGCCTATGTGTTATTCTGATGTGTAAGCTATGTTATTGTAAAGTTTCATCAAAATCCATTCAGTAGTTTTTTCGTGAAAGAGTAACAAACATCCATACATACATACAAACTTTCGCGTATATAATATTAGTAGGATGTAAGTATGTATTTTAATCTGTTCCCTCATATCTCCAAAACTTCTAGTCGTATTTTGACAATCGAGGAAATGTGAGATTCGAGACATTAAATGATCTCAAACATTATCAATAAGTTTGATATTATCAATAAGTAAAACTACGTAATAAGACAAATAATTACTTAAAAACTAACAATAGTAGATTTTGAATGTAGACACCTAGTTATTAAATTACCTTAATTTATCATTATACTAATGCTACCTGAATTACATATTTTTTTAATATGTGATTCGTTAATAATCTATATATTGCAGTTTAAAAACTTGCATTAGCTAAACCAATTTCAATAGATCTTGTAATATCTCAGAAGTTGGGGTTACAATTTTTACGTAACTATTTACAGTAACTATTAATTAATGTTTGGCAGTAAGTCAATAATTACTTAATTAGAGTACTCAGAGAAATTACAAAATGGTCATTAGTGATAGTATAAAATGACCGCGATGTCCAAATCATTATTATTTATACCATCACTAACGACCATTTCGTAATTTCTTTGTGTACCCTAATTAGGTAATTATTCACTTACTGTCAATCATTAATTAATAGTTACTCAATCATTAATTAATAGTTACGTAATAATGATAACACTTACTTCTGAGGCATTACAAGATCTATTGAAATTGGTTTAGCTAATACAAGTTTTTAAACAAACAATTGAAATATATAGATTATTAACGAATCACATAATTTAAAAAACATACATAATGGCAACATATACCGGACAAACTGCTACAAAAAAAAAAGATTTACATCGTGTTTGGTATTATCGTGCAAGTGAAAATATGTACTGATTTCGAAATGTACTCAATGAGTACATTTCGAAAATATGTACTGAAAACCCCGAAAATATGTTAGTAGGTTTTAGTTCTTTTAACTTTTTACTTGTTTAGAATGCATTACTATTAATAACTTGTTGAAATATAAGAGGTAGGTACACCGGAATGAAATATTGTTATTTTTTTATTCTGCGGATTCCATAATTTTCTTAATAATCGTCTTTTGTTTTTTTTCAGATCAAAATTAAGAGAATCTTTAATAAATACTAAAACCCCCAATGCAGCCTCAACTGGAACTTCTGCATCGCCTCCTACTAATATCGTACGTTGCAAATTGTAGTTGTTTTTAATCTACTAAGTGAACTTTTATTTTGTTTTATTTTCTCTAATGTCAGCAATTTTATTTGTAGGATTGAAAACATGGATATCGATTTAATTGAAGAAAGAAACCTTAATTTGTATTCATCCAGAGAAACACCTAGTGCAAATAACCTAAATAATCAAACATCGTGAGTAGAAAATTGTTATTGGTAATTTCATTATATATTTCATTGTAAATTTCATTATATCGATAATTTAATTTGTAGGACTGAAGTTATGAACGGTGATTTGATTGACAACATTGGGGATAATTTAACGATTAGTTACGTTGAGGTAAAAACTAATTTCTTTTTTACTTTTCAATTATAATGAAACGTGGAAAAAATCCGTTAATTTAATCTTTTTTTAGGTTACAAAAACAGAACCGGAATCTATAACTATCGAAGGAAGATAGTTATAGATTCCGGATGCATCAAATTCAAGGCCAACTCCACATCGCTAATAAGAATAAATGTTTGTTTGCGGTGTGGACTGGCTGTGAATTTAATATGAAAGTCGTCAAAGTTTTCAGAGATGATATTTTCTGGGAACAAAAGATGTCTCCCCGGTTATCAAAATTTTATTTTGATTGTCTTCTCCCAGAAATTATAGATCCAAGAAAAAGTCGACAAATAGTTTTAGTTAGACAAATAGTTTTATAACACTTCAATTAAGTCGGTACTTATACAAATAAACAACTAAAAAGAGTTGCTTTTTATTAGTACCTATATAGGTAGTTTTATGTAATTATAATAATATTGCATCATCCATATTTGTATAAATTTAATTAAAATAGTTTTATAACACTTCAATTAAGTCGGTACTTATACAAATAAACAACTAAAAAGAGTTTATTTTTATAATTACCTATATAGTTTTATGTGAATATAATAATATTGCATCATCCATATTTGTATAAATTTAATTAAAATACATAATTAATCTATTTTGGACAGTCTTTTTATTTTCTTCGTAAACTTTAGTTATTTACTTATTAACTAAAAATATAGGTACGCCATAGCTACAGATCAAGATCGTTTAGTCGCCGTAACGTAGCAACTGTGTACCGTAAGTGAGGAAAAACCCACACAGGCGCACTCACCTCGCGCGTCGAGCGGTAAATACCTAAAACCCGAGTGCCTAAATTTGGGACAACGCTCTTAACACCTAAAGCATTCCCGAATCCGATCAAGGGAATCCTTCGTCACGATGTAAGTGGCTTTTATAATTATTTACTTTATAATCATCTTATTGATCAATTCTAAAAAGAATATATACACAAAACTATCAAATATTTCAAAATATTGAATTTTTACATATTTTATGTTTCGTTCATTGTAAATAA
Organism: Micropterix aruncella; assembly: GCA_944548615.1. Classification (NCBI taxonomy): domain Eukaryota; kingdom Metazoa; phylum Arthropoda; class Insecta; order Lepidoptera; family Micropterigidae; genus Micropterix; species Micropterix aruncella. The sequence continues at coordinate 20,745 of CALYMY010000325.1, forward strand.
TCCATTTAGGTTAAAGGTAATCTTTCCAACTAATAGGAAAGAGCTGACTGCTTCCTTTCATTGATATGAGGGCATGTCGTTAACACCTAAAGCATTCCCGAATCCGATCAAGGGAATCCTTCGTCACGATGTAAGTGGCTTTTATAATTATTTACTTTATAATCATCTTATTGATCAATTCTAAAAAGAATATATACACAAAACTATCAAATATTTCAAAATATTGAATTTTTACATATTTTATGTTTCGTTCATTGTAAATAATCCATTTAGGTTAAAGGTAATCTTTCCAACTAATAGTAAAGAGCTGACTGCTTCCTTTCATTGATATGAGGGCATGTCACGCTTTTAGTTTTAAGTTTTCAGCTGAATATTGATCGCAGCTTCTTTATATCGCACCTTTAGAAAATAAAAAAACAAAATTCGAAATTTTAAATGCTTCCATCTGTCAAGTAGCTCGTCTTGTCTTGTTATTTCCCTTGAAATAATAGGAAATTGAGTGAGTTTACGTATAAAGAAGGATTGTAGCTTAATTTTTGAGATAATTGGATGAAGGGTGAGCGTTACTAGTTGTAAAATGGGCCCAACTTAAACCTACTCCTCTTTCCGCAAGTGAGAGGCATTCATCATTCTCGTTAACACCTAAAGCATTCCCGAATCCGATCAAGGGAATCCTTCGTCACGATGTAAGTGGCTTTTATAATTATTTACTTTATAATCATCTTATTGATCAATTCTAAAAAGAATATATACACAAAACTATCAAATATTTCAAAATATTGAATTTTTACATATTTTATGTTTCGTTCATTGTAAATAATCCATTTAGGTTAAAGGTAATCTTTCCAACTAATAGGAAAGAGCTGACTGCTTCCTTTCATTGATATGAGGGCATGTCACGCTTTTAGTTTTATGTTTTCAGCTGAATATTGATCGCAGCTTCTTTATATCGCACCTTTAGAAAATAAAAAAACGAAATTCGAAATTTTAAATGCTTCCATCTGTCAAGTAGCTCATCTTGTCTTGTTATTTCCCTTGAAATAATAGGAAATTGAGTGAGTTTACGTATAAAGAAGGATTGTAGCTTAATTGTTGAGATAATTGGATGAAGGGTGAGCGTTACTAGTTGTAAAATGGGCCCAACTTAAACCTACTCCTCTTTCCGCAAGTGAGAGGCATTCATCATTCTCGTTAACACCTAAAGCATTCCCGAATCCGATCAAGGGAATCCTTCGTCACGATGTAAGTGGCTTTTATAATTATTTACTTTATAATCATCTTATTGATCAATTCTAAAAAGAATATATACACAAAACTATCAAATATTTCAAAATATATGTATATATATATATATATATATATATATATATATATATATATATATATATATATATATATATATATATATATATATATATATATATATATATATATATATATATATATATATATATATATATATATATATATATATATATATATATATATATATATATATATATATATATATATATATATATATATATATATATATATATATAATAATCCATTTAGGTTATAGGTAAACTTTCCAATTAATAGGAAAGAGCTGACTGCTTCCTTTCATTGATGTGAAGGCATGTCACGCATTTAGTTTTAATTTTTCAGCTGAATATTATTGATCGCAGCTTCTTTATATCGCACCTTTAGAAAATAATAAAACGAAATTCGAAATTTTAAATTCTTCCATCTGTCAAGTAGCTCGTCTTGTCTGTTATTTCCCGTGAAATAATAAGTATTCGAGTGATTTTACGTGTAAATAAGGATGATTGCTTAATTTTTGAGATAATTGGATGAAGGGTGAGCGTTACTAGTTGTTAAATGGGCCCAACTAAACCTACTTCTCATTCCGCAAGTGAGAGACATCCATCATACTCGTTTGTTACTTCAAAGCATTCCCGAATCCCACCAAGGGAGTCCTTCGTCACGATGTAAGTGGCTTTTATAATTATTTACTTTATAATCATCTATTTAATCAATTCTAAAAAGAATATATACACAAAACTATCAAATATTTCAATATATATACATATATATAGATATATATATATATATATATATATATATATATATATATATATATATATATATATATATATATATATATATATATATATATATATATATATATATATATATATATATATATATATATATATATATATATATATATATATATATATATATATATATATATATATATATATATATATATATATATATATATATATATATATATATATATATATATATATATATATATATATATATATATATATATATATATATATATATATATATATATATATATATATATATATATATATATATATATATATATATATATGTGTGTGTGTGTATATATAAATATAGAAATTTGAATTTGAATTTGAGTTTGAATATTATCTATGTAGTTGTGAATTTTTACACAATTCTTATCTACATTATGTCAATTTGTAATCGTACAGCCCATTCGAATCACACTTTTTAACTTGAGAGATAAGGACAGTATTATCTTAAATGAGTCTTATATTTCTATTTTGGTAGTCTTTCTCGAAATTCGAATAAAGTGGAATTTTAGGTCATCATATTGAAAAATATGGTTGTGTCACCCCAAGACTAAGCGTTTTTAGGCACTATCGTGGAATTAGCGTTTTTAGGCACTATCGTGGAATACACACAGACAGACTTTCATTTGGAAATTGTCTTATCGTCTTAGGGTGGCTCAACAAGTATATTACTAGTAGTAAGAGTATATTAGTAGTAAGAGTATTCACAATAATTTTCCTCCTTGTCGGTTGGTGGGCCGGGAAAGCAAAATAATTGTTTGAGTCACCCAAAGAATTTACCGGCAAGTAGCAAAGTAATACGGGGAACGGAAAATTAGGCCTCCTCAGTTTTTAAAAACTTTTTACACACTAAGTTTTTATAAGCACAAGCATGATCGCAATTTTGTCAGCATGAATTTTGCATACAACAGCATAGAATTTTGCTTGTATGTGCATGACCGCATTCGCATTCATACAAATTAATTTGAATATTATTACTTTACATTGCATACGAGATTTTCCAACCAAAAGTCTGTGTACCAGAATTCAAGTCTATAAATCCAATATTTCAAGATTGAAATATGACTAGTGCAACCCTTGGTGGAGCGATTTCAACTGGAAATGGTCTTAATCGCCTCAGTGGGCCTCAAAATTGATATTTTCGTCTTAATCTCGAGGGAAAAAAATGTGCGTTCACAATAATTTCCCTTCTCGTCGCTTAGTGGGGCCGGGAAAGAAAAGTTAATTTTAGTTTTTTTTGTATAGGTATTCAAATAATTCGAATGTAGAAATTGTAGCTGAATCATCGAAACAACACGAAAGTAAGGAACCTAAAAATCCAGAAAATGTACTAATGTTGTTTTTAAAATAAATCCATTGAGGTCATCATCATCATTTATTCATTCCATAAAAGCATTTCACAATACTAAGGAACATGTCAAATTTTACAATCATAATTTACCGGATGATAAAACCGCTTTGATTAATTAAAAGAAGAAAAAAATAATTGTAATCAGAGGTGATTACTTAAAAATAGTCAAATTTATAAAATAATCAATAATCAAACAAATAATAATCAATACCATAAAAAGAAAAATTCTGAAACATGCGTAATTTAAAACAATGTCAATAACATCTAAAACTTAGTTCGAAAGTATAGTCATAATATGGTTATTTATAATCAAGCAATTGTGGACGCAATATGATAAAACTCGTCCAGTTTGTAAAGGGCATGTTTGACTAACTGATTTTTCAAGCAGATTTTATATGCTGCCATCTCAAGTCTTGTCATCGATGATGGCAAAGCATTGAACAATTTAAAACTAATATATAAAAATGTTTTTTGATATTTAGTCAAGCGTACTTTAGGCAATAACACATTGTTTTTATGTCGCGTATTATGGCTATGCCGAGTGGAGTGAAGCTCCCAATTTAAAAGATTCTCTTTGGCATATAAAAGGCACTGATATATGTACATGGACGACATGGTAAGGATACCAGCTTTAATAAAAAAGGGGGCGCAATGTGTTTCTCTGCTTACAGCAAAAATTGTCCTAACGGCTTGCTTTTGTAGCACAAAAACGCGATGGGTATCGGTTGCATTACCCCATAGTAGTATCGCATAAGACATCTTTGAATGGAAGCAGGAGTGATACACACTGATCGCTGCACGTTCGCCAGCCAGAAATTTCACCTTTCTTATAGCATAGACTGCCGATGACAAAGTTGCACACAAATTATTGATATGTAGATTCCAGTTTAAATTTTCATCTAAAGTGATCCCTAAGAATTTAGTATTTCTGACAATATTTATATTTTCTGATTCCACTTTAATCGTAATATTTTTGTCACTCTTTTTAGTAGTTGAAAATTTCATCGCTACCGTTTTTGATGGGTTTATGAAAAGTTGATTTTCTTCAAACCAAGTGTTAGCCACAAGAAGCTGTTCGTTTATCAGCTTTTCCAAGACCTGGGTGTTTTTATTTTCAAAAAAGAAGCTGGTGTCATCGGCGTATAGAAGCGTCTTTACTGGCGGCGTAATTGTCCTATCGATATCATTAATAAAAAAAATAAATAGTAGTGGTCCAAGTATAGAGCCCTGAGGTACCCCGCGTGAAATTAATTTTGGCAATGACTTAGCATTGTTTATTTCCACAATTTGGTATCTCCTATTTAGATATGATGTAATCAGGCTATGAGCTCTACCTCGGATACCATCCCTCTCTAGTTTATCTAGAAGAATCTGGTGATTCACACAGTCGAAGGCCTTCGATAGATCGCAAAAAACGGCTATGGGGTTTTGAGATGTGTCAAGTGATTCTAAAATTTGCTTTACTAACTCGCTAATTGACATAGTGGTCGACTTATGCTTTCTGAAGCCGAATTGATTTCTTATAATAACATTAAAATAAAAGTATCTAAAAAAGTATTTATTCTATTAAATATAATTTTCTCAAAGACCTTTGAGAAACATGGCTACAAAGATTTAGGGCGAAAGTTATTTATATCTGTTTTACTGCCTTTTTTAAATATCGGTAAAACCTTTGCTGTTTTCATAGCAGTGGGGAAAATGCCTTGCTTTAGGGCATTTATTTAAAATCGGTAATAGGATGGGCGTAATTATTGGCGATATATCCTTGATTAATTTCATGGAATGGCCCCATATGTCAGTAGCCGACTTGGATTTTAATGATTTAAAACAGGCACTAAGTGCAGCCTCTGTGATCGGATAGAGGTGTAATGAGGCAGGCAAACTATCCAGCAGACTTACACTTTGATTACTTTTCGCCGTGTCTATAATGATATTACATGTATTAATGAAGTGGTAATAAAAGATGTTTGTAAGTTCCTGTGGATTTGTGTATTTTATCTGATTGTGTAGTAATTCGATAGATTCGATGTTTCTTGTAGTTTTGTTCCTACATTCTCTATTTATAATGTCCCATGTCGTCCGACTTTGGTTTTTAGAATTAAGAATTTCATTTTTAATTGATAGTCTTTTTGCGGATATAACAGTCATCCTGTAAACATGTTTATATTTATTGTAGTAGCATCTTAGGGAGCCGCTTTCGTAGCGATTTAGTATATCTTGTAGAAGCTGTAGTATAGTTTGTGATATTTGAAGTCCACGTGTGATCCAAGATGGTTTCTTGCATTGTTTAGATGTACATAGGCGTTTTGGAAAACTTGACTCAAAAATAAGATGGAATTTTCTAATGAAATTTGTAAAAACATTATCAGGCCCTGAGTTTAAATCTAGTTTCACGTTTGCTACTTGCTTATAATATATAGCCTTATTTGTATCAGTTATCTGCCGTTTCCAAACATGCCCTTTATATGACATTTTATTAATACATAACGTCTCTAATATCTGTGCATTGTGATCAGAAAAAGTAATAACGATATTATGAATATAAGAATGGTCTGTTGAAACATTAGTGAAGATATTGTCAATGCAAGTCGCACTGCCCGTTGTTTTGTTGATTCTGGTGGGAAAATCCACCATCGTCTGCAGTCCATATGACATAAAGAGATCTTTTAGTGAGTTTGCTTGCGATGATAGCTTCAATAAATCCACGTTGAAGTCCCCGGTAATAACAAATACTTCATCCTTGCGCTTGCTAATGATACTTAAGATCTTGTCCATTTGGCATAAGAATATGTTGAAATCGCTATTTGGGCTTCGATATATACATACAATGATGTATCTAGTTGTTTTAACCTCAATGCATGATATTTCAATGATTTTTTCAACCGATAAGTCCACAATATCTGGTCTACTTTTTGCTTCAACTGTTTCCTTTGTCAGTATACAGCAACCACCGCGTATGTGTGTTTGTCGACAGAAGTAGCTCGTAAGTCTAAAATCTTTTATATGTAATGTATCGATATTGTAATCATGCAACCAGTGTTCTGTTAAACAGATTATGTCTATTCCGTACTTTTCTGAAATGATTTCCATTTGAAGACTCTTTTTATCAATGCCCTCCACATTAAGGTGAAATATACTAAAGGTACTTTTATTTGGCGTTCTTTTACTTCTATTGGATGTGCCACTATGGATGTTATCTGTGCTGATTGTATTCGATGTTCTATGTATAAGCTTACTCACGTTATTATTTACATGTAGATCGGGAGGGTCAGTTTTCTCGAAAAAACTGAATGTGTGTCACGGTAGGCGCTTTGTCAATTATTGCATCTTTTATTAGTCTGCACAGTTTCCATTTGCCACTGGAGTTTATACAGGATACTTTCTGAATATAATCATTCTCGATGAGATGGTCAGTTAGCCAGATAAATTTCGCATGAGGATACGTCATCGTGATATTGTGTAGCATTTTATTTAATGATCGTATAGAGTAATTTGCCTTTGAATTATCGAGTCTGTAGGGAATTGAAGTTATGATTGTGTTTGTATGTGATGATGATTTCAACAGTGCGATCAAATTTGTTTGTACTTTCTCTGTAGTCTCTGAGGTCAATTCAGGGGAACGAAAAAAGTTATAGTGAATGCCACCCGTCAATACGCAAAAATCTTTTTTATCGAGAGCAGCTATAGAGCCCAATTTGATATCCTTTAGTAGAGGATGAGGTGTTCCTGGTTCTACTATACCAAAGGGTCGATAAGATTTTGATAATATGGAATCTAATTTAGATGCACACGATTTTCCATTTTCGTCAGAAAGTAGTATGACTTGTTTACTTCCATTGCCATTCTTGTTTTTTTTTTGGATTTTGTTTCTTTCTTTTTTTTACGCTCTCTTATTTGTGTTTCTGATTTATTTATTGGTGGGATTTTGAATTCAGTCTTATCTGCTTTTTTCTGCTTTTTCTTTTTCGTTGCCTCTGACCTTTTCTTTGACTTGCATTTTTCTTTGTTGTCTTGATTGTGTTGAAAAACGTCAATTAAGATTTCGGCATTTGCAACTTCGTCTTGTGGACATAGTATTTTGTCCAACGATTTATAATAATCCTTACTGCTTCTGTCCACAGTAAAAGAGTTAGGATTTAGGTTACATAATTTAGATTTTTCTTTTCCCGATATTGCACATGTTGAGAATTGGCGCTTAGAAACGCTTCCGCTAGCTGCTTGAATTACATCTTCAGTGTCGGTGTTACATCCGGAATGTTCTTTTAAGGTGTTGTCGGAATATTTCATATCATCGTAATAACAGTAAGACTCTCCCTTTTTCTCTAGTTCTGAGTTAATTTTTTCCAATTTGCATATATAGTCATGAAGGTTTTTATATTCGTTTCTTTCTTCTTCATATTCTAATAGCTTAATATTAATATTTTTGTTTAATAATTTTTCTTCATCGAGGCTTCGTTTCAGCTCAGCAATTGTATTTTTTAGATAAATATTTTCTTTACAAACTCTTTCAAATTCGAGATAATTTTCGTCATGTTCGTGTAAAAGCTTTTCATTGGCAGTTTTATACTTTTCAAGTTCAGTTGTCATCTTTTCCATATGGTTTCCACATTTTAGGTTTGAAATGTTGCGAAATCCGATTTCAGTTTTCTTTTAGTTATGGTTAATTGGATTGGTTTTTACCTGAGTATTAATTTTACCCTGCATTTTATTTACTACGGTTCCTTGTCTCGTCAACATAGTGCTTATAATTTTTACTCGACGTTAAACTTATTATGGCAATGGAGTAACGGCACTGTTTCTTATTTCGAGATTCAGTACGAAGCCTGCGTTTATAATTAGGTAAGTACAAAAATAAGTAATATATCAATCTTTTTATGTACTTAGTTTGCGCACTTTCACTTTTTTGTTTTCTTGAATGTGAAACGCGAGTACACACTCCTAACACTGGTGTTTTTTGCATACCCAATCGTTGCAGACGCAGAAACGCAAAAACTTGCACGTACCCCCCTTTATATATTTTCTTTATTGCAACCAAGGGATATAACGCGAGAGATGTGATCGATCGCCAGATAACAAAAAAAAACGTGTTGACACTTCTCGCATATGTGCCTATAAACACATTCACCACACTTCGTTCTTTTACGTAGAAGCGAATGAGGTATTTTGTTATTTAACTTAGACATATTGTATACAAGGCCATAAACTATAGGGACAGAATCTATAAGACATGACAGTAGACTACACTGAGAAAAATATTCGATTCATTCAATTTTCAATTTTTTCAATTTATTTCCAAAAAAAATCTTGACAGATTGTAGAAACTTAATATCTAGGTACATTTAAATTACAGTCTATTAGTCCGATTTTACAATATCTAAATTTATCACACGTACATACAGTTCAACATACTTTAGGACATCAAAATCATTTTTAAGATGTACTTACTAAAACCACAAGTTAAAATAATCAAGAAATGAAAATCAGAAAAAATCAGAATAATTAAAAAATGCTACCTAAAATTGTCAATAAAAATGGCCAAAAAATAAAAAATCATTTAAAATTAACAAACTCATCGATTGAACAAAAAGCTTTGTCTAATAAGAATTCTTAAGCTTTCCACTTGAATTGTTTTTAAACTTTCCGGTAGCCTGTTAAAGTAATATGGCCCGGAGTATTTTGTGTCTTGCCTTGCTGTGTTTAGTTTAGTACATGGTATAAAAATGTTTAATTTATTTCTCGTATTTTTAGTATGTGTATCTGAAAGCTTTTTATAATGTGTTTCTTTATTCTTAAAAAACTCAGTCAGTAACTTAAAGAGATAGAGTGAAGTTAAGGTGAGGATTCCTAGCCTTTTAAAAATGGGTCGACACGACTCTTCTTTTTTCACCTTTGCAATTATTCGCACTGCTCTCTTTTGGAGTATAAATATGGGTTCCCTATAACAAGCATAACAATTTCCCCAGATTGTAATGGCATAACTTAGGATAGCTTAAATATAGCTGAAATTCTTACATTACAATTTTGTTATTACGGTTTAATACAGAAAAACGATTTTTCAATCGTAATTTTGTTAAATTACAAGGAATTTTGTTGAAACTCCATTACCCGATTATATGTATCAACATTTCCGTATAATTTATACCGATATAACAGTATACTGTAGTTTCAACATGATTCATGTGTCCGAATATAACCGTACGTTTACCTATGTATATGCTGTCATGTTAGAAGCTAGATAACAAGGTTGCAACGTAATGAAATAACATTACGGCACGGTAACTACCGTCTCGCCAACACCGTTACGTGTCATGTTAATTCATACGTATAGACCACAGTCCGAGTTATTTACGAAATTCTTGTTAAAACATGCGTATTTCCGTGTATTACAATCGTTATATTTTTCTCAGTGTAGATCTGGGGCGTTTGGTGCTAGGAAAATCAGAGAGCTGACCTACTTTGAAACGGAGCAACTGGTATACTTTAGCTATTTTCATGGCATTATCTATACTAATCTATATTAATATTATAAAAAAGTAATGTTTGAAAGTTTGTAAGTATGTAAGTTGTTAAGTTTTTATGTAAGGGGTAATCTCTGAAACTACTTTTTCAATTTCAAAAATTCTTTCAGTAATGAAAAGCTCCATTATCGATGAGTGCTATAGGTTATACTTTATTGTGATGAATATTGGTTTTCAATACGAAATCATGATATCTGTAAAAGCAATATATGACAAAAATATTGCGCTCAGAGAGATCTATAAAAAAGTCAGCGATAGTATACACCCAACTTGAATATTTAATCTACAATAACTGCCTTTATATCACAAAAAAATAAGAAAAATAATTAGGCAGTGTTTGTTGAAGACGTTAGCAATAAAATAAGATTTTTATGACAATAAATTAATCCATTTCACGGGTGGTTAATAAAGATAAAAATAGCCATTTAATTATAAGTTTTTAGGTACTATAGTATAGAGATACAATTAAATTAGTAACGCGTGCAAGCACCCTGAAATACCTAACAGGTGGCGGCGACGGCTGCTGGAGCTGCAAGGTCAGCGTTCAGAGGAAGGCGGCGCGAGTGTCGAGGAACAAGACGCGTACGTCTACGACATATGTAGCATGCGTCTGAGGGGGGACGTATTGCACTATATATCTAAAGGTAGCGTCTAAAAAAGCAAATAAACACCACCCTACCTCAATTAACAAATTGATTCGAAACTTTACGCGAAGCGAAGCAGCGGGCAACAGCTAGTGTCATGATAAACCGCTATGAAGAAGGTCTGCTGATGTATTATCTAGCGTTGTGCTGCAAAAGAGGGCTATTCGATATACGGACTAGGTTCTAGGGACACAATGCGAGAACTTTTTAAAGAAATCATATCCTCACACTTGCTTCTCAATTTATTTTCATAAATATAATGTATGTTTGCTAAAACCTAACACAGTTCATAAAAGTATGTGATCGTCACAATAAACCCGAAAAATGGAAATAAGCTTTCATTTCCCAAATTTCGAATTAAAAAATTGGGTCTTTTTTTACGGGGCAGTGTATTCACATTTGTAATTAAATTCCAAGAAACTTGCGTTGGATGCCATTTAATTGTCGTATAAGAAAAGATTACTTAGAAGAATAGTATAGGTAAAAGATGCATTTTCTGACTCTCTTCAAATACTATAAAAACAACCCAAAAGCTATATTTATCTTTATTGGCTATTTTATAATAACATTAATTTAAATATACCCACGTCGAAATTAAGGATAAGGATTTTAACCGACTTCAAAAAAAGGAGGAGGTTATTAATTCAGTTCTATCTTTTTTTTTAATGTTTGTTACCTCAGAGTCATTTGTCAACCGATTTGGAAAATTTTATTTTCATTGGAAAGGATATATTTCCAGATTGGTCCCATTTTTTAACCGACTTCAAAAGAAGGAGGATGTAATTGATAACGGTTGTATCTTTTTTTTATGGTTGTCACCTCAAAACTCTGCCGTTTAAGAACCTATTTAAAAAATATTTTTTTATTTGAAAGGATATACTTGCTGATTGGTCCCATTTTATCAAAATCCTGTTCTGATGATGGGATCCATGAGAAATTAAGGGAACTCCTCAAATATTACCATATGAAGTTGAAAATGTACATGTTTATTGAATTCCGATGACAATATATTAATTTTTATGGTAAGCATGACCTGATTCTATACCCTGACGAGGAAACTCCTCAACGGTCAACAGCACAGACACGAAATTTTGTATACTCATTCAGTTATAATAGCCCGCTCTAAGTTTTATCATGACATGGCTGCTGCACCCAGGGTTGGCTTCCGATGAGGGGACTCCTTAACGGCCATCAGCACAGACACGAACTTTTTTATATGCATTCAATTACGACAGCCCGTTCTAAGTTTCACCATGACATGGCTGCTGCGCCAGGGTTGGCTCCTGACAAGGAAACTTCTCAACGGACAACAGCACAGGCACAACATTTCGTATACGCATTCAATTATGATAGCCGGTCCTAAGTATCACCATGACATGACTGCTGCACTTATAAAACATTTTTGGAGTCGATTTTATGTTTTTTGTTAAAATGTTGTGTATTATATAAAAATTTATTTTTTTTAAAAATGGAAAAATAAAAAAAAACTGCCAAAATTTTTTTTATTTCAAATCGTCGCCATTTTGCGAAAAAAAAGAATATATTTATTTCCAAGGTCCGGGCCATAGCGACTGTCCTTACTAATCAAGGAAATTTTCTTTTTCTATTTTCATTCCACTACAATGGTTGAAAACAGTCAACCAGGACGCACCTTTTATTTTAGCCCCCACTTTACTAGCCTTTAACTCTTTGAATTTCTGTTTTTTTTTTGTTTTTTTTTGTATTCTTGAAACGTTAATGAACATTTTGTAAAAAAATGTATTGTAAAAATGTTATTTTTTTTATCCCTCTCGAAAAAACGCCTAATATTTAGATCTCTAGACCAGAATACCCCCTTAAATCAAATAAATTCAATTTAGTAAGTATTATCCTATAAAAAACATGAAATATATGATAATACCTATAGACATAATGAAAACACCTAAACACTTTAAATTATATGTTTTATTAAAACTTTTGGTTTCTTTATAGATATTATTATTATTGCCCGAAAGATTAAAAGCAATTAAAAACATCGATATTTTCAAGAGATCCATCCGAGTCTATCTGCTTAAAATCAACATGTATGCCCATAACGACTTCTTAAAATATTTTGAAAATACATAGCATTGTATCTACCCATTTAATCTAATACATATTATTTACCGTTAATTGTTTTGTTGTAAACTGTTATCATATAGTTTATGTTTTTGTAAATTGGTAAGTTTAAAGCTATATATTGTATATCATCTCTTGTCTAAATTGAGTAACTAGTTTAAGATTAATTACTGTCATTCCTACACAATTGTATGGTTGTATTAGAAATAAATACCTTTTACTTTTACTTTTTACTTTTATTATTATTATTTGGCCATATCTCAATATTTTAAATTTCATTTCAACATCAATTTATAAATAATATAATAATAATGTTATAAATAAAAATAATAAAAAAATGTTTAGAATATTTCAGAATGGCACAGCTGAATTAATGAGATATAATTTGCCTAAAACTACATGAAAAAACAATCTCAATAACATTACATGTTTTTTTTAAAATAAGATATATTTCATTGAATACGAACCATTAGCCGCGCAAGCCGCTTGAATCCACAGCGACCTCATATTTCACTGTAAATTATTAGACTAAAATTAAATATTATCACTTTAAATCCTTTTTTTTATTACAAATATTACTACTAATGTATTATTTTTGCATTGCATGTTCTCTCGTACAAAATGATATCAGTCACCTATCTCCGATTCAATTATCTTATATACTGAGGTACGATAAAGATTAAATCGAGATTTTGCGGAAGGCTTAGGGGAAGGGGGCCCAAAGCGGACACTTTAAGAGAAATGTAATACATTTTTTTTTATTAGAAATGACCTACTGCAGCCTATTTTTTACCTTGAGAAGCTGGATTTAAGGCTTTTGATTAATGTTTGGTGAAAATTGTCAAAACGCTAAAAACAAAAAATATAAGGCAAATTACCAAACTCCCACGAATGCCCGCTTTGCCCGAACCCCGGGGAGGCCTAAAGCGGGCACGTGTTTTTTATGACATTAAGCAATTGGTCAAGAACTAACCTCAAAAGGTTAAGAAATAAAAGTAAAAGTAAAAGAAAATACAACTAAGTCACAACAAGATAAACACTTAATACCTAATGGGTAGTAATAATAACATAAAATACACAAAAATATAATAAATACAAGTAAAATACTTCGCAAATTTGTTAAAAAATCCGATTAAAATATTTTTATTAAACAAATTCTAAACTCGTGCTCGCAGGCAAACAAATAAAGATGTCAACTACAACGGGCGAACCCGCCACCTCAGGAAGTTTTAACGATTGTTCGTTCTATCTCCCGTGAAGTGAGCGCAGAAGACTTGGATAAACAGTCCACCGTTCACAAGCTCCGCCACGTGCCCGTAAGAGGTCAACGCCCAGATAACTCCGGTCTCTCGATTGGTCACGAGTTCGAGGTCGCTTGCGCGGTCCTATCCCTTACGAAGCGGTGAAACGGTGTAAACCGAATCTATCCCGGACCACGGCATCCTTTGCCCGGCTGTTCACCCAGGATCGGGTAGCCGATGGTCGTTTCAAGAGCAGTCGCCGTAAGGTCCGCAACCACCCCCGCTCTATAGGAAACAGTACTGCTTCCAGACTCCCCCGACTGTTAGTCAGAGTCAGGGAGCTAATGGGCCCATGATGAGGTGGCCACGATGACCCATGTGTTCAGGGTCGGTCACACTCACGGGTCAACACCCATCCAATGGCCTCCACGCATGGGGTGCGAACCTGGGTAGGACACTGGGTCAACCAGTCTCCCCTGGGAATCAAACCTCTAGCGCTCCTGGACGGTCTGCGCACCGAGCGGCGCAAGCCAATCGACTGTGCTCTCCGACTAACAATCGGGGGAGTCTGGGAACTGTATTGTTTCCTATAGAGCGGGGGTGGTTGTCTACCTTACGGCGACTGCTCTTGAAATGACCATTGGCCATCCGATCCCGGTTCAGAGTCGGGCAAAGGACGCCTTGGTCCGCGATAGATTCGGTGCACACCGTTTCACCGCTTCGTAAGGGAGAGGACCGCGCAAGCGACCTCGAACTCGGAACCAATCGAGAGACCGGAGAAATCTGGTCACAATTGGAAGCAAGGGCGCGAGTGTCGGCCCGCCAGGTAACACTGGCTATCTCGCGGTAAGGCGTTGGCTTCTTGCGGGTTGTGACGTAGCTGGACGTTGGATTTGTTTCTGTCCAAAGTCTTCTACGTTCACTGCAGGGCGACAGAACGAGAAAATCGTTAAAACGTCCTGTGGTGACGGGCTCGCCCGTTGTAGTTGACACCGCAAGTTGTTAGTCAGAGTAAACAATCGATTAGCTTACGCCGCACAGTGCGCAGACCGTCCAGGAGCGCCAGAAGGTTGACTACTATGGGAAACTAGCCCTGTGGGAAACTTCTATGGGAAACTAGTCCTGCCCGGGCTCGCACTTTATGCGTGGAGGCCGCCGGATGGGTGTTGACCCATGAGTGTGACCAACCCTGAACAGAATGGGTCTTCGTAGCCAACTCAGCAAGAGCCCATTAGCTCCTCACAGGCAAATAGGATGGCAATGGGAGAGGGGCGCTTGGTTTACCCACACGGTACGAGAGCACGCCAATTTTTTAAATGACTATTTACACGAGGGTGCCCGCTTTACGCACTATGCCCGCTTTAGGTCCCCTTCCCCTATTTGTTTAACGTATGACAAAGGTGCGTCAGAAAACTTCATATATATCTCCTCATTGAAGCCATCAATAAATATTTATTTCCTATTGATAACAAGGATTGATCTGTAAGTATTTCGATCACATAGTGACCACGACAGAAAGTCACAATTTTAACAAGAGATTAAAAACTCTTTCTTAATTTTCCTATATTTTAGAATATTTACCTTCTATGAAAGCCGAAAAACTTTAATATTGAAAGGAAACATAAAACATTTCAGATAAATCAGTCTCCTGATTATGTATTCCTCATTTAACCCATCTTTTTCATCGAGGAACATAGTGGTGAAGCGTAATAAAATTTTTTGAAAAAATATCTATAATAATTAAAGTGAAATAAGCTAAACAATATTACCCGAAATGACCTAGCGTGACATATATATTCAAACTATAACATATGAGTAATTTAAATCTTTGAGCAAAGTTATTTAGAAATAAGCAATTTACGTTTAGGTTTCGACATAGGACATATAAAACTAATTTTAGAATGATATCCAAGTTGTAATTTCCTTCGAGTCTTTATTTATTGCGTTAAAAGTTATTCAGTGCATTTCCCAAATCCCTTTAGACAGTAACAACTAATTCGCTAGGTGATTTTTTTGTGTAAAATATATATTTTCATCAAAATTATTATGGTTTTTATAGTAAAATAAAAAAAATAAGTGTATTTTTAGATAGAGGTGCACATTAACAGGTTACAGAACATACCGAATACATTTGTGCGATACCAAAACATTGAAACAGAAAGCTATTGCAACAACACAAATGAGCTTCCGTACTGTTTAAAATGGATCCTCTGGTGCATAGGCGTAATTTAAATAATGCTGTGTATATTTTCAAAATACTTAATGGTATCTTTAATTGTAGCGATCTAGTGGGAGATGTAAAATGAATGTACCATTAAGAACTACAAGAAATTACAAGTAGATATATTAAAAAGAAAAAAAAACACGACTTCCCTAACAGCAAGTGAACTATTGTATTTATAATTACGATTTTTTCATGAAATACTTGTGGTTTATGTTTTCGTCGATCTTGATACATGTATATTTCCGGAATTTAGTCAATGAGACCTTTCATTTGACACTAAATGCGATATATTTAAGTTAATTTATTTACAATTGGACAAATGGACATTTTGACAACTACTTACTTGATATTTGAACATTTAAGGTACTCTATGATATTTGAAATGATATATTGATTCTATAAATACTACCCACTTCGAAATCGGCTCAAGCGTTTAAAGTTATGGTGAAATAAAGAAACGGAAAACATACATAAATTAACCCTGAAAACATTACACTCTTTTTTGGTGAGCAGTCTCGTGATAAATTGTTTCGACTTCCTCATTTCAATACGATTGCATCGAGGAATGGCATTATTACTCGCTGCCGTGGTCTTTACAATAAACAAATTAGGATTTTTTAAAATTAGGATGTCATTAATTAGTGCATATAAGCCATCAATATCTAAAATTCTGTTAAGCGATTCAAGACAATATTATTAGTTGTACATCCGTAGGATATAGGACTCTGATATTCTTTTTATTCTATGGAGTTTTGACCATTTTTTATTGTACTTTACTTATTATGGACATTTTATCATATACTTCTTCTTTTACTACATATTAAAATATGATATATTATAGTAGAAAATATAATAAAATATAATATTTTGTGGTAAAATATATATATATATATATATATATATATATATATATATATATATATATATATATATATATATATATATATATATATATATATATATATATATATATATATATATATATATATATATATATATATATATATATATATATATATATATATATATGTATATATATATTTATATATATATATATATATATATAATATATATATATATATATATATATATATATATATATATATATGTATATATATATAAATATATATATATATATAAATATATATATATATATATATATATATATATATATATATATATATATATATATATATATATATATATATATATATATATATATATATATATATATATATATATATATATATATATATATATATATATATATATATATATATATATATATATATATATATATATACATATATATATATATATATATATATATATATATATATATATATATATATATATATATATATATATATATATATAATATATATATATATATATATATATATATATATATATATATATATATATATATATATATATATATATATATATATATATATATATATATATATATATTTTGATATTTTAAGGGTGTAAATTTTTTTAAATTATTTTCAATAATATGTAAAATTCATGAAAAGTTACTTATCTGGGGTCCTGGTGGACCAGAAACATTTAAACGATAGTTAATGTCCTCTTTAAATACTTAGGGCAGCAGTACCTGTTTCCGCAATTGATAACTTATGATGTTCTTAGTTACTTGATGTTCTTAGCAGCCGAATTACTGTATGCCCTTGGATGTAATAAGCATAGGAGGATGGTTTCTGTAACAGAAATGGATGTTAGTAACTTATTTTAGAAGAAATTATATGACTGAGAATATTTCGACACTAGTCGTATTCATCTCTATGACATTTCTGATAGAACAATTTTTTCAAAATTTAAATTTAAAAAAAACTGAACATAGAGAAATGGGTTAATAATATTTTGCAATATCGTTATAAATGCACTATAACCGACCTTGAAAAACATTATTAATAATGATTTTTAAATGAAAAATATTAATAAGCTTTTAATGAATATATCTGAACAAATATAATTACTGTATTAATTTTGCCTATTCAGACCGGGACCCTTGCAAGCGCCTAAAATATTTATAAAAGCCAACTCCCAATATTTAACGTCTCTTTCTTTAGCGTTATCGCCAAGGCACTTAATAATTTTTACTTTAAAACAATTATCAAAAGTTAAATTGTGTGCCTTAGCATGCAATGCTATTGGAAGTTGACTTTCATTGCCTACGCTGGCCCTGTGATTATTTAACCTAATGCTAAGAGGTGTAGTTGTTTCACCAATATAAAATGCATTGCAGGTCTGGCAAAGTAATTGATATACAATATTTTTTGAAATGCAACTACTATTAAAAGGAACTCTGTAACTGTTGGGAGTGTTAGGACTAGTAAAATAAATGCTTCGATCTAATAAAGGACATGTTTTACAACGTGATCGACCGCAAGGCTGTAGGCCCAAATTTTTGTTATTACTAAGATAATTTCGATTATTTTTATTAAGTATTGATTTTAAATTAGGAGGTTTTCGAAATGATAAAATTGGTGGTATATCTAATAAACCTTTGGTTGATGGGTCGTTAGCTATAATAGGGAATAAATTTGAATATATATATATATATATATATATATATATATATATATATATATATATATATATATATATATATATATATATATATATATATATATATATATATATATATATATATATATATATATATATATATATATATATATATATATATATATATATGTATATATATATATATATATATATATATATATATATATATATATATATAATATATATATATATATATATATATATATTCAAATTGAAATTATGTTTATTACTAAATAAATGAAATTATAAAATAAATGAAAGGGCACTTATCTGGTCTGTGGCGACCAGGAGCGACTCCACGCCTTTTTCTTTTTCTCTTCTTTCAGTGTGTTTGCGGTTTCCTACTGTGGTATTGGAACCTTTCTATTTTATCCTACAGCGGCAACACAACAATTCGAAAGATGAGATCAAAGCTGGAAAATAATAGGGCGATTAGATATATATATAGACACCGTTTAGTTAACAACAAAGAAAATTTAGATAAATATCTCAATAATTTGAAGCAATCTCTTCTTAAAAGGAAAATACCCTGCTTCTCTATTAGATAAGCATATTCTAAACTCTGATGTTAAATATATATCAAAACCTAAAATTTCTTCAAATGAAAATAATAATAAAATATTTCTTAGCACCACTTATTTTCCTGGCGCTGAGAAACTGCGAGATATATTATCTGATTTATTCCCCATCATTTCTAATGATGCATCCACTAAGGATCTCTTAGATTCACCGCCAATTTTATCTTTCCGCAGACCACCTAATATTAGATCAATATTAAAACAACACCAAAAATAATCAAAATTTCTCTTTTGGTAATAATAATTTTGGCCTTCAACCTTGTGGTCGTCCACGTTGTAAAACTTGTCCTCTGTTAGATCTAAGTCCTTTCTTATACCAGTCCTAATACTACTAATAATTACAGGGTTCCCTTTCATTGCAGTTGTATTTCAAAAAATATAGTATATTAACTTCTGTGCAGGACTTGCGATGCCTTTTATATCGGTGAAACAACAACACCACTTAATATTAGACTAAATAATCATAGGTCCAGTGTAGGAAATGAAAGCCTGCTCCCGATATCTTTGCATGCCAGGGCGCATATTTAACTTTTGATCAATGTTTTAAAGTCAAAATAATAAAATGCCTTGGTGATAATGCAAAAGAAAGGGATGTCAAATCTTGGGTATTGGCTTTTATTTATATCTTAGGCGCTTGCAAAGGTTCCGGTCTCAATAGGCAAAATTAATAAGGTTTATCATATCATCATAATCATCAAATGATTTTTATATTTATTTATCATTCATTTAAAAATAACGTTTTACACGGTTGGTTATGGATATACTTTAACTTAATCGTGTAAAATATTATTAGCTATTTCTTTTGTTCAATTCCTTGAATTTAAATTTTCAACGAATTGTTCGATTTCAGAAATGTCATTTATCTTGACGACTGCTTGGCCGAAATATGGATACACAAATTTAAAAAAAGTGCAAATGAAAAAAAACATAAAAAACGGAGAAAAACAGATTACGTATCAGAAAGTTCGGACAGTGACGAAGTACTAATAGACTACATTGACACAGATAATGATATCGATGGCTTCTTATCTGATAGCTCTGAAAAT
>CALYMY010000326.1:0-15000 GCA_944548615.1 Micropterix aruncella
ATATATATATATATATATATATATATATATATATATATATATATATATATATATATATATATATATATATATATATATATATATATATATATATATATATATATATATATATATATATATATATATATATATATATATATATATATATATATATATATATATATATATATATATATATATATATATATATATATATATATATATATATATATATATATATATATATATATATATATATATATATATATATATATATATATATATATATATATATATATATATATATATATATATATATATATATATATATATATATATATATATATATATATATATATATATATATATATATATATATATATATATATATATATATATATATATATATATATATATATATATATATATATATATATATATATCTCATATATAAAAAGAGAAGTTCCGATTCACTCATTCATTCATTCACTCATTCATTCACTGACTGACTCATCAACGCCCAGCCCTAACCCTTAGACCTAGGAAGCTGAAATTTTTAACATAGGTTCCTTTTAGGACGCAAACGCTCACTAAGGGCGGATTTTTCGAAATTCAACCCCTAAAGGGGTGAAAAGGGGTTTCACAGTTTGTATGAAAAACCTATATAGATGTACTTTTTAATTCGATACTTTGAAAGACTACTCTAATAAACAAATAAGGAAATAGGTGTTTCATGTTTTTTCAAAATTCTACCCTTAAAGGGGAAAAACGGGGGTTTAAAATTTGTATGGACAAACGATTTTAGATGGACTTTTTATTTCGAAAGTTTGTAAGATTACTCTAATAAATAAATAGGGAAACACGTGTTTCATATTTTTTCAAAATTCAACCCCTAAAGGGGTGAAAAGGGGTTTCGAAATGTTTATAGAGAGACGATATAGATGTACTTTTTAATTCGAAACTTTGTAAGATTACTCTAATAAACAAATAAGAAAACAGGTGTTTCATGTTTTTTCAAAATTCAACCCCTAAAGGGGTGAAACGGGGTTTCAAAATTTGTATGAATGAACAATATTAGATGTGCTTTTTATTTCGAAACTTTGTAAGATTACTCTAATAAATAAATAAGGTAACACGTGTATCATATTTTTTCAAAATTCAACCCCTAAAGGGGTGAAGAGGGGTTCCAAAGTTTATATGGAAAATCGATATAGATGTACTTTTTAATTCGAAACTTTTTCAGATTACTCTTATGAACAAATAATCAAATAGGTGTTTTATGGTTTTTCAAAATTCCGCCCCTAAAGGGGTAATACGGGGGTTTAAAGTTTGTATGGATAAACGATTTTAGATGGACTTTTTATTTCGAAAGTTTGTAAGATTACTCTAATAAATAAACAAGGAAACACGTGTTTCATATTTTTTGAAAATTCAACCCCTAAAGGGGTGAAAAAGGGTTTCCATTTTTTTATGAAGAAACGATATAGATGTACTTTTTAATTCGAAAGTTTGTAAGATTACTCTAATAAGCAAATAAGAAAACAGGTGTTTCATGTTTTTTCAAAATTCGACCCCTAAAGGGGTGAAAAGGGGTTCCAAAGTTTGAATGGAAAATCGATATAGATGTACTTTTTAATTCGAAACTTTTTAAGATTACTCTTAAAAACAAATAATCAAATAGGTGTTTTATGGTTTTTCAAAATTCCGCCCCTAAATGGGTAATACGGGGGTTTAAAGTTTGTATGGATAAACGATTTTAGATGGACTTTTTATTTCTAAAGTTTGTAAGATTACTCTAATAAATAAATAAGGAAACACGTGTTTCATAATTTTTGAAAATTCAACCCCTAAAGGGGTGAAAAAGGGTTTCCATTTTTATGAAGAAACGATATAGATGTACTTTTTAATTCGAAACTTTGTAAGATTACTCTAATAAACAAATAAGAAAACAGGTGTTTCATGTTTTTTCAAAATCCAACCCCTAAAGGGGTGAAACGGGGTTTCAAAATTTGTATGAATGAACAATATTAGATGTGCTTTTTATTTCGAAACTTTGTAAGATTACTCTAATAAATAAATAAGGAAACACATGTATTATATTTTTTTTTAATTCAACCCCTAAAGTGGTGAAAAGGGGTTCCAAAGTTTGTATAGAAAATCGATATAGATGTACTTTTTAATTCGAAACGTTTTAAGATTACTCTTATAAACAAATAATCAAATAGGTGTTT
Source organism: Micropterix aruncella (assembly GCA_944548615.1). Lineage (NCBI taxonomy): Eukaryota > Metazoa > Arthropoda > Insecta > Lepidoptera > Micropterigidae > Micropterix > Micropterix aruncella. Next base: position 2,211 of record CALYMY010000326.1, read on the forward strand.
TATGGTTTTTCAAAATTCCGACCCTAAAGGGGTAATACGGGGGTTTAAAGTTTGTATAGATAAACTATTTTAGATGGACTTTTTATTTCGAAAGTTTGTAAGATTACTCTAATAAATAAATAAGGAAACAAGTGTTTCATATTTTTTTTAAATTCAAGCCCTAAAGGGGTGAAAAAGGGTTTCGATGTTTTTTATGAAGAAACGATGTAGATGTACTTTTTAGTTCGAAACTTTGTAAGATTACTCTAATAAATAAATAAGAAAATAGGTGTTTCACGTTTTTTCAAAATTTAACCCCTAAAGGGGTGAAACGGGGTTTCAAAATTTGTATGAATGAACAATATTAGATGTGCTTTTTATTTCGAAACTTTGTAAAATTACTCTAATAAATAAATAAGGAAACACGTGTATCATATTTTTTCAAAATTCAGCCCCTAAAGGGATGAAAAGGGGTTTCGATTTTTTTATGGAGAAACGATATAGATGTACTTTTTAATTCGAAACTTTGTAAGATTACTCTAATAAACAAATAAGACAATAGTTGTTTCATGTTTTTTCAAAGTTCAACCCCTAAGGGGGTGAAACGGGGTTTCAAAATTTGTATGAATGAACAATATTAGACGTGCTTTTAATTTCGAATGTAGGAGGAGGAATGTGCTGTAGGAGTACTCTAATAAAAAAAAACCAAAATGCGATTTTCGTGGTTTTTCCTAAATTCAACCCCTAAAGGGGTGGAAAGGGGTTATAAAATTAATATGAAGAAACGTTATTGATGGTCTTTTTAATTCGAAACTTTGTTAGGTTACTCTATTAAACAAATAAGAAAATAAGTGTTTAATTTTTTTTTTATTCTACCCCTAAAGGGGTGAAACAGGGTTCCACACTTTGTAGGAATAAACAACATTAGATGTGCTTTTTATTTCGAAAATTCGAAGGATTACTCTAATAAAAAAGTAAGTAAATACGTCTTTCGTGGTTTTTCAAAATTCAACCCCTAAACGGGTGAAAAGGGGTTATACAATTTGTATGGAGAAACGATACAGATAGACTTTTTAAATCAAAACTTTGTAATATTACTCTCATAATCAAATAAACAAATGGGTCTTTCATGGTTTTTCAAAATTTCGCACTTAGAGGGGTAAAACGGGGTTTTAAAGTTTGTATGGATAAACGATTTTAGATGGACTTTTTATTTCGAAACTTTGTAAGGTCACTCTAATAAATAAATAAGGAAACACGTGTTTCATATTTTTTCAAAATTCCACAACTAAAGGGGTGAAAGGGGTTTCAAAATTTGTATGGAAAACGATATAGATATACTTTTTAATTCGAAACTTTGTAAGATTACTCGAATAAACAAATAAGCAAATATGTCTTTTGTGTTTTTTCAAAATTCAACCCCTAAAGGGGTGAAACGGGGTTTCAAAATTTGTATGAAAAAACGATATTAGATGAACTTTGTAGGATTACTTTAAAAACCATCTAAGCAAATATGTGTTTCGTATTTTTTTGAAATTTCACCCCTAATGGCGTAAAAAGGGGTGTTTAAGTTTGTATGGAGAAACGATATTAGATGGACTTTTTATTTTGAAACTTTGTAGGATAACTATCATAAACAAATAATTAAATACGTCTTTCGCGTTTTTTCACAATCATATACCCTAAAAGGGAGTTGGTAACGGCCCGTTTTCGGCCTTCGGGGTTGATTATCTCCGTTATCTATCGAGTTAAGGGCGCGCAAAGTACGGGAACTATCGCACTGCATTAGACGGCGCGTCGAGTGGAAAAATTTATTTTCGTCGATTCGTTCGTTTTATTCGTTTTTTTCGCGCGTAAAGTTCAAAAAGTGCTCTTTTTTTTTCGGCTTTGTACGATTTTTTATTCCTCAATTCGGTCAGTCTTTTTTCGGACCGCCTCGATCTCGACGACGCTCCGTCTATGGAAAAACTCCGAAAAGTTGAAATTTTTTCGATTTTCAAATTCAAAATGGCGTTCGAAAACGCATCGACGAAAACGCGGAAACCGACATAACTCGAGAACGGATAGGAGCGGAGCGTTTCGGTCCGAGGAGCGGTCGAAGGGCTCGGCGAGAGCTGCGAAATGGCATTTTTGAAATTTTGAAATTCCCAAAAAAATCATACAAATTTTCCATTTTTCCACTTTCGATAGGAAATATTTTTTTCGAAAAAAGTGTCATTTTCGGCGTCCCACGCTTTGGGAAGCAGCGGCGGGACCGAAATCGCGCAATAGACACTTCCACCCGAACACCCCCAACTCTATGGGAAAACTCCAAAAAGTAGAAATTTTCTTCGCCCGGCCGCCATATTGGATTTTGAACATGCATTTAGAGAACGTCGAAAAAACGCACATTTTCCACGATAATTCGACGCAATCGAGAACGTCCAAATCGACGGCCGTCTACGGCGAGTCCGAGGACTGCATGTCCTTTACGATATTGCAGAAAAAAAATATTAAGTTTCTCCAAAAATTAGTAATAATTTTCACTTTGAAATTTGGTCAAAAAAACGCCCTCAAAACGAAAAAAGTGTCATTTTCGGCTGAGTAAATTTTTCTCATTTTTTGATTTTTGTTAATTTTTCATCGCCTCTTTCCAACCGGAGAATCGTCTCTCTATGGGAAAATCCCGAAAAGTGGAAATTTCCTTCGGGCGGCGGCCATATTGGATTTTGAAAATGCCACCAAAAAAACACATAAACCTCGATAATTCGACTCACGAACGTCCGAATGGATTCGCGTCTGCGGCAAGACGAAGACCTAGACGTCCTTTACGAGATTGCCAAAAAAAATTTTCAAATTTCTCCAAAAATTCATATAAATTTTCAATTTGAAATTTTTTCAAAAAACGCATTCGAAACGAAAAAAGTTTCATCTTTCGGATCCCACGCTTTGGGAAATAGCCGCGGGACCGTAATTCCGCAACTGACATGTCCACCCGAAAACCCTTCTCTCTATGGAAAAACTCCAAAAAGTTGAAATTTCCTTCGCGCCGCCGCCATATTGGATTTTGAAAATACAACGAAAAAACCGCAAAAACCTCGATAATTCGAATCGAAAACGTCGAAATGGATTCGCGTCTGTGGCAACTCGAAGTCCGAGAAATCCGTTACGAGACTGCCAAAAAAAAAATTTGAATTTCTCCAAAAATTCATATAAATTTTCCATTTTCCCAATTTTTAAAGGAATTTTTTTACAAAAAAAACGTAATTTTTCGGCTCCCACGCTTTGGGAAGCAGCAGCGGGACCGAAATTGTGCAATGGACATTTCCACCCGAATACCCCCAACTCTATGGAAAAATTCCTAAAAGTTGAAATTTCCTTCAATTTTCTTCGTGCGGCCGCCATCTTTGATTTTGAAACGAGGCTACGAAAAAACCCGAATAGCGCAGAGAGGACGACCTCCCGTCGAGTTGTGTTCTACGGCGAGATGTAGCGCCTCGACCAGCACTACAAAGTGGCATTTTCAGAATTTTGAAATTTTGAAAAAATTTATATAAATTTTGATTTTGAATTTTTCCAACGAGTACAAAAATCACATTTTCCGATATCGATCGAGACAGACCGAACCTACCGCGTAGCGGTCTTAGGTGAGATAGACGCCCCGAGTGAGGTCTACGAAATGGCATTTTTGAAATTTTGACATTTTGAAATTTTTTATATAAACTTTCATTTTGAACATAGAAATTGTTATGAAAAAATCACATTTTTCACAAAATAACGAGATAGAGTAAACCTACCGCGTTGCGGTCTTTGGCGAGATCGACACCCCGCTTAAGCTCTACAAAATGGCATTTTTGAAATTTTTAAATTTTGAAAAATTTTATATAAAATTTCATTTTAAACATAGAAATTATTATGAAAAAATCTCATTTTTCACAAAATAACGAGATAGAGTAAACCTACCGCGTTGCGGTCTTTGGCAAGATCGACACCCCGCTTAAGCTCTACAAAATGGCATTTTTGAAATTTTGAAATTTTGAAAAATTTTATATAAAATTTCATTTTAAACATAGAAATTATTATGAAAAAATCACATTTTTCACAAAATAACGAGATAGAGTAAACCTACCGCGTTGCGGTCTTTGGCGAGATCGACACCCCGCTTAAGCTCTACAAAATGGCATTTTTGAAATTTTGAAATTTTGAAAAATTTTATATAAAATTTCATTTTAAACATAGAAATTATTATGAAACAATCACATTTTTCACAAAATAACGAGATAGAGTAAACCTACCGCGTTGCGGTCTTTGGCAAGATCGACACCCCGCTTAAGCTCTACAAAATGGCATTTTTGAAATTTTGAAATTTTGAAAAATTTTATATAAAATTTCATTTTAAACATAGAAATTATTATGAAAAAATCACATTTTTCACAAAATAACGAGATAGAGTAAACCTACCGCGTTGCGGTCTTTGGCGAGATCGACACCCCGCTTAAGCTCTACAAAATGGCATTTTTGAAATTTTGAAATTTTGAAAAATTTTATATAAAATTTCATTTTAAACATAGAAATTATTATGAAAAAATCACATTTTTCACAAAATAACGAGATAGAGTAAACCTACCGCGTTGCTGTATTTGGACAGAACGAAGGCCTTTGAAATCTCTACGAAATGGCATTTTCGAAATTTTGACATTTTGAAATTTTTTATATAAACTTTCATTTTGAACATAGAAATTGTTATGAATAAATGACATTTTTCGAAAAAGACCGTGATAGAGTAAATTAAACGCGTTACGGTGTTCGGGCAGAACGAAGGCCTTTGAAATCTCTACGAAATGGCATTTTCGAAATTTTGACATTTTGAAATTTTTTATATAAACTTTCATTTTGAACATAGAAATTGTTATGAAAAAATCACATTTTTTGAAATAAATCGAGATTGAGTAAACCTACCGTGTTGCGGTTTTTGGCGAGATTGACACCCCGCTTAAGCTCTATAAAATGGCATTTTTGAAATTTTGAAATTTTGAAAAATTTTGAAAATTGAACAAGAAAATGAGCGCGTTCTCGACCCGACTCAGTCGCGTTAGCGCGACTAACACTGAATGGGCTCACTCGACCTACCTATTTACTCTACCTATCGAATTATTTCGAAAGATCTCGATTTCGAAAGAAGAAGATTTCGATTTATTTCGAAAGATCGAAGGTGGCGAGGCACGTAGGGGAAGGCGGGTAAAAAGCAAAAGTCGAACAAGAAAATGAGCGCGTTCTCGACTCGACTCAGTCGCGTTAGCGCGACTAACACCGAATGGGCTCACTCGACCTACCTATTTACTCTACCTATCTAACATAGTTTACAATGAGTAACAATAAAAGTAGATGTGCAAAAAAAAAAAACTGAAAAACTAAAAAACACAACTCACTACCACCCCACCCCACTGGGCTCTGTGCCACTCTAGTCATATACCCTAAAAGGGAGTTGGTAACTGCCCGTTTTCAGCCTTCGGGGTTCATTATCTCCGTTATCTATCGAGTTACGCGCGGGCGAAGTATAGAAACTTTCGCAGTGCATTAGACGGCGCGTCGAGTGGATAAAAGTTTTTTTCGTTTATTCGTTTGTTTTATTCGTTTTTTTGCACGTAAAGTTCAAAAAGTGCTCTTTTTTTTTCGGCTTTGTACGATTTTTTATTCCTCAATTCGGTCAGTCTTTTTTCGGACCGCCTCGATCTCGACGACGCTCCGTCTATGGAAAAACTCCGAAAAGTTGAAATTTTTTCGATTTTCAAATTCAAAATGGCGTTCGAAAACGCATCGACGAAAACGCGGAAACCGACATAACTCGAGAACGGATAGGAGCGGAGCGTTTCGGTCCGAGGAGCGATCGGAGGGCTCGGCGAGAGCTGCGAAATGGCATTTTTGAAATTTTGAAATTCCCAAAAAAATCATACAAATTTTCCATTTTTCCACTTTCGATAGGAAATATTTTTTTCGAAAAAAGTGTCATTTTCGGCGTCCCACGCTTTGGGAAGCAGCGGCGGGACCGAAATCGCGCAATAGACACTTCCACCCGAACACCCCCAACTCTATGGGAAAACTCCAAAAAGTAGAAATTTTCTTCGCCCGGCCGCCATATTGGATTTTGAACATGCATCTAGAGAACGTCGAAAAAACGCACATTTTCCACGATAATTCGACGCAATCGAGAACGTCCAAATCGACGGCCGTCTACGGCGAGTCCAAGGACTGCATGTCCTTTACGATATTGCAGAAAAAAAATATAAAGTTTCTCCAAAAATTAGTAATAATTTTCACTTTGAAATTTGGTCAAAAAAACGCCCTCAAAACGAAAAAAGTGTCATTTTCGGCTGAGTAAATTTTTCTCATTTTTTGATTTTTGTTAATTTTTCATCGCCTCTTTCCAACCAGAGAATCGTCTCTCTATGGGAAAATCCCGAAAAGTGGAAATTTCCTTCGGGCGGCGGCCATATTGGATTTTGAAAATGCCACCAAAAAAACACATAAACCTCGATAATTCGACTCACGAACGTCCGAATGGATTCGCGTCTGCGGCAGGACGAAGACCTAGACGTCCTTTACGAGATTGCCAAAAAAAATTTTCAAATTTCTCCAAAAATTCATATAAATTTTCAATTTGAAATTTTTTCAAAAAACGCATTCGAAACGAAAAAAGTTTCATCTTTCGGATCCCACGCTTTGGGAAATAGCCGCGGGACCGTAATTCCGCAACCGACATGTCCACGCGAAAACCCTTCTCTCTATGGAAAAACTCCAAAAAGTTGAAATTTCCTTCGCGCCGCCGCCATATTGGATTTTGAAAATACAACGAAAAAACCGCAAAAACCTCGATAATTCGAATCGAAAACGTCGAAATGGATTCGCGTCTGTGGCAACTCGAAGTCCGAGAAATCCGTTACGAGACTGCCAAAAAAAAAATTTGAATTTCTCCAAAAATTCATATAAATTTTCCATTTTCCCAATTTTTAAAGGAATTTTTTTACAAAAAAAACGTAATTTTTCGGCTCCCACGCTTTGGGAAGCAGCAGCGGGACCGAAATTGTGCAATGGACATTTCCACCCGAATACCCCCAACTCTATGGAAAAATTCCTAAAAGTTGAAATTTCCTTCAATTTTCTTCGTGCGGCCGCCATCTTTGATTTTGAAACGAGGCTACGAAAAAACCCGATTAGCGCAGAGAGGACGACCTCCCGTCGAGTTGTGTTCTACGGCGAGATGTAGCGCCTCGACCAGCACTACAAAGTGGCATTTTCAGAATTTTGAAATTTTGAAAAAATTTATATAAATTTTGATTTTGAATTTTTCCAACGAGTACAAAAATCACATTTTCCGATATCGATCGAGACAGACCGAACCTACCGCGTAGCGGTCTTAGGTGAGATAGACGCCCCGAGTGAGGTCTACGAAATGGCATTTTTGAAATTTTGACATTTTGAAATTTTTTATATAAACTTTCATTTTGAACATAGAAATTGTTATGAAAAAATCACATTTTTCACAAAAGAACGAGATAGAGTAAACCTACCGCGTTGCGGTCTTTAGCGAGATCGACACCCCGCTTAAGCTCTACAAAATGGCATTTTTGAAATTTTGAAATTTTGAAAAATTTTATATAAAATTTCATTTTAAACATAGAAATTATTATGAAAAAATCACATTTTTCACAAAATAACGAGATCGAGTAAACCTACCGCGTTGCGGTGTTCGGACAGAACGAAGGCCTTTGAAATCTGTACGAAATGGCATTTTCGAAATTTTGACATTTTGAATTTTTTTATATAAACTTTCATTTTGAACATAGAAATTGTTATGAATAAATGACATTTTTCGAAAAAGACCGTGATAGAGTAAATTAAACGCGTTGCGGTGTTCGGACAGAATGAAGGCCTTTGAAATCTCTACGAAATGGCTATTTCAAAATTTTGACATTTTGAAATTTTTTATATAAACTTTCATTTTGCACATAGAAATTGTTATGAAAAAATCACATTTTTCACAAAAGAACGAGATAGAGTAAACCTACCGCGTTGCGGTCTTTGGCGAGATCGACACCCCGCTTAAGCTCTACAAAATGGCATTTTTGAAATTTTGAAATTTTGAAAAATTTTATATAAAATTTCATTTTAAACATAGAAATTATTATGAAAAAATCACATTTTTCACAAAATAACGAGATCGAGTAAACCTACCGCGTTGCGGTGTTCGGACAGAACGAAGGCCTTTGAAATCTGTACGAAATGGCATTTTCGAAATTTTGACATTTTGAAATTTTTTATATAAACTTTCATTTTGAACATAGAAATTGTTATGAAAAAATCACATTTTTCACAAAAGAACGAGATAGAGTGAACCTAGCGCGTTGCGGTCTTTGGCGAGATCGACACCCCGCTTAAACTCTACGAAATGGCATTTTCGAAATTTTGACATTTTGAAATTTTTTATATAAACTTTCATTTTGAACATAGAAATTGTTATGAAAAAATTACATTTTTCACAAAAGAACGAGATAGAGTAAACCTACCGCGTTGCGGTCTTTGGCGAGATCGACACCCCGCTTAAGCTCTACAAAATGGCATTTTTGAAATTTTGAAATTTTGAAAAATTTTATATAAACTTTCATTTTAAACATAGAAATTATTATGAAAAAATCACATTTTTCGAAAAAGATCGTGATAGAGTAAACCTATAGCGCTACGGTGTTTGGACAGAACGACGGCCTCGGTAAGCTCTAGAAAATGGCATTTTTGAAATTTTGAAATTTTGAAAAATTTTATATAAACTTTCATTTTAAACATAGAAATTATTATGAAAAAATCACATTTTTCGAAAAAGATCGTGATAGAGTAAACCTATAGCGCTACGGTGTTCGGACAGAACGACGGCCTGGGTAATCTCTACAAAATGGCATTTTTGAAATTTTGAAATTTTGAAAAATTTTATATAAACTTTCATTTTGAACATAGAAATTGTTATGAAAAAATCACATTTTTCACAAAAGAACGAGATAGAGTAAACCTACCGCGTTGCAGTCTTTGGCGAGATCGACACCCCGCTTAAGCTCTACAAAATCGCATTTTTGAAATTTTGAAATTTTGAAAATTTTTGAAAATCGAACAAGAAAATGAGCGCGTTCTCGACCCGACTCAGTCGCGTTAGCGCGACTAACACTGAATGGGCTCACTCGACCTACCTATTTACTCTACCTATCGAATTATTTCGAAAGATCTCGATTTCGAAAGAAGAAGATTTCGATTTATTTCGAAAGATCGAAGGTGGCGAGGCACTTAGGGGAAGGCGGGTAAAAAGCAAAAGTCGAACAAGAAAATGAGCGCGTTCTCGACTCGACTCAGTCGCGTTAGCGCGACTAACACCGAATGGGCTCACTCGACCTACCTATTTACTCTACCTATCTAACATAGTTTACAATGACAACAACGAAAGTAGATGTGCCCTTTCATACAATGAGTAACAATAAAAGTATATGTGCAAAAAAAAAACTGAAAAACTAAAAAACACAACTCACTACCACCCCACCCCACTGGGCTCTGTGCCACTCTAGTTCATCCCCTAAAGGCGTGAAAAGGGGTTTAAAATATGTATGGAGAAACGATATTAGATGGAAATTGTATACTCTAATAAACATTTAGGAAAATACGTATTTAGTATTTTTTTAATTCAACCCCTAATGTGGTGAAAAGGGGTTTAAATGATAATAAACAAATAAGCAAATGCATGTTTCATATTTTTTTTAAATCTACCACTTAGGGGGTGAGAAGAGGTAAATAACCCTAAAAATCAAAAAAGAAGTCGCGCGCGACGGTTCCCGGACGTGAGAAGGCGCTAGAACCTCATTATAAATTCATCATTTGTCTCGATAACATGCGTAGCGCAAGCACCGCGATCGTCACATCTTCACGCCTTAATTACTTAGTTGATCATCATGAAGTACATATTGACAGGAGTACCTACAGAGAAGGACGTTAGATACCTTTATATATTACACGCAAAAACTTACCACTTGACTGGGAAAAAGGGATCTATCTTAACCCAAATTTAACGCGTGCGAAGCCGCGGGCAACAGCTAGTATATATATATATATATATATATATATATATATATATATATATATATATATATATATATATATATATAATATATATATATATATATATATATATATATATATATATATATATATATATATATATATATATATATATATATATATATATATATATATATATATATCTATATATATATATATATATATATATATATATATATATATATATATATATATATATATATATATATATATATATATATATATATATATATATATATATATATATATATATATATATATATATATATATATTTCCTTCGCTGCTATTCAAGTGGCGTTTACTAATTTTATTTTACTGCGAATCATCATCCTATGAACGGATTATTTACCAAACCTTATCAAATATAAAAATATATATATATATATATGTATATATATATATATATATATATATATATATATATATATATATATATATATATATATATATATATATATATATATATATATATATATATATATATATATATATATATATATATATATATATATATATATATATATATATATATATATATATATATATATATATATATATATATATATATATATATATATATATATATATATATATATATATATATATTTATATATATATATATATATATATATATATATATATATATATATATATATATATATATATATATATATATATATATATATATCTATATATATATATATATATATATATATATTTTGGCGAGACTCCGCTGTCTGCTTGTCTGTGTATTATTGTCGATCCTTTTTTGCAGCTATGTAGTTATAAAGCAGTCGTCGTCAAACAGAAAATAGCCACAGAACGTGCTTGTAATCACGTAGCCCAAAGACTTAGCGCTGATGCGTAGCAATGTTGATATTACCCTGGCAGTAAATATTACTCGAAAAAGCATTGGGCGGGCTAAACTCAAGCTTGATATCTTTACGACATTTCATCTAAATAACTAACTTCCCAGATAAATTAATTCTATCGAAGGTTGTTTCGGTTTATGTCTATATTACGATAACTGTAATGTATTAAGTTTTATAATCTCCTCCCAGTTGTTAGAGCGCGTCAAATTGTTAGATTTTTAAAAAACAAGGACATGATTATTATCCAATCGTTCTACAGCATAGCTGAGTTTTAGAAAAACATATTTTTCTAAACTAGTATTACAGAATTATTATTATAGTAATTATATATAGATTTGTATCATACAACTAAGCATTGTTGCTATTTTAAATTGACACTTTTTTGTACATACAATGCCTAAAATCATCGCAGGGTTTGCAGGTATTGCAGTTGCTCATATTATAAAAATTTTGATAGTGTTGTTTAACTTTTTTGACTATGTTTTTCCTTATTTGACTATTTAAAAAATATTCGTTTGACAATTACAAAAAATATCATTTGAAATTATTACTTCTAATATATATTTTTTTTCGTAGTATATAATGCAAATATATTATGAGTATACAATTTCAGAACTTAGGTAGGTACTACGCACAAAATATTTTAAAAATTAGGTCATTACCAGAAAATAAATACATCGCATAGTTCATTATCAATGTCACCTAACTAGGACGGGACCTATTCTAAGCTGAGGAACCTGATCACAATGGTGTATCTATAAAAATTGGAATATATCCTTTTGTCAATGAAATTAATATTGTCATATAGAAAAATTAAAATTATTATTTAATCATTTATGAACAAAATAATATATTTTTTAAAAATATTCGTAAAATAAAAAAATATAAAATATAAAAAAAATATTCGTAAAACAAAAAATATAAAAGTAACTAAAAACCTAAATTGGGGATTAAATTACCTAAAGGTGGGAAATTAAAATGTCAGCTAATAAAGTCAAATCAGAATAAATTTTTTATTTATAGTAAAATAGTCATAGAAAAATATTATTACATTAAGAAAATAATCCTACATTTTAATTACACCTAATATTAATAAAACAAATCACTTCCTAATATATTGTAGAGTAAAATATAAAAAAAAATAAAAAGCGTAACCTTTTATAATTAACTAGCTGTTGCCCGCGACTTCGTTTCGCGGAAAGATTTAAATCAATTTGGTAATTTAAGTAAGGTGGCGTATTTAATTTTGTTTTTAGACGCTACTTTTAGATACATAGTACAAGACTCCCTTCAGATGGACGCTACCTATATCGTAGACGTACGCGTCTTGTTCCTTGCTACCCTCGCCCCCTACCTCTGAATGCTGACCTCAAAGGGCCAGCAGCCGCTGTCCCCGCCTGCTAGGTATTCGGGGTACTTGCACGCGTAACTACACAATCTCTATAACTACACAACCTAAAAACTTACAGTTTTTGGCTTATTTTATACCCGTGATAATGGAATAATTTATTTTGATCAGAATTTTTATTTTATTGCTAATGTCTCCGACAAACACTGCCTACTTTTTCATATTTTTTAAGACATACAAGCAGTTATTGTAGCTTAAATATAAAAGTTCGATATATGCTATCTCTGACTTTTTTATAGATCTCTTTGAAGCCGATGTTTTTGTCATATATTTTTAGATATATCTAACCGTTTCGTCAGCGCAGGCCGATAAATCAACTCATTAGCTCATTTTTTCTGACTTGTCTTACAAATATCATGATTTCGTATTGACAATATTTATCACAATAAAATATAGCCTATA